>MU968484.1:0-168915 GCA_034641835.2 Pinus albicaulis | reverse complement strand
CTTCATAGGATTTAGTATAAATCTTTTGGATTTATAATCATTGTCAACCATGGTCCAATGTCACAATGTGACAAATATTATCTCAATATGAAGATCAACCATGATCCAACGTCACATTATGACATAAATCTATCTTGTAACATGAAAATTGTTTTCAAAATATTAATCAAAATTTCATAATATAAATTATGATAGTTATTGATTGCAAAAAATTTTCATACATGAGCTAAATTTAACCCAAAAAAAACCATGTTTAACGCTGATTTTCACCATTAATTATATTCCCTAAGAGTATACTTTTAAATTGACAATGTGATTGTGAAACCTAGGATGCAAGGTATTTACTTTCTTTTCACCTACATAGTGCGAAAATGCATGATGCTTGTGGGCTTTTCTATCCAAATTTTTAAAGGCCTTAATCCCCACTTCTACAAGTTTTTCTTTGTGCAATCTACACTATCTCATACGACACATGTAACTATGGATATAGGTCCATGATTTTCCAATGTTTTTATCTGAATTAATTGTTTATGTTGTAATTGTTGTTTGGTGAAGAGACTCGCTTGGAGACAATATGCTTTGGAAAGGATTAACCATTTGTCTTACTACATAAATATTTATTTATTTTTTTATTTAAAGACTCTATCTTAGAATATAGAATTACACACACTGTAAAATGCACCTCTTAGCACATCAACTTAATTTTTTCCCACTCACTAGTCGAAACCTTTATCTACATTACTCTTTAAGTTGATCATTGTATATTATAGGATCTTGCAGCATGATTATGTTTAAATGTTTATATTTCTAAAAGCCAATGATGAAGAAATGGTTAGCTCATTTAATTGTTAGTCCATAGCTACGTTGGGATTACATGATTCCATTACTCACCAAAACTCATGCAGTCTGATTAAGGTTTTGAAAGTTTGTGCCAGATATTGATGAAGTAAGCTTGCGGTTAATTAATTAGAAAAATAAGATGTATTCTTTTATTAATTTTAATCGGTGTGATAGGGAAATTAAATAAATAATACAAAAGTGGCATTAGAAAGGGTGTATGGTAGTTGTTCATCAATAATAGTTTAAAATAATTATTATTATTATAAACTAAATTTTTTCTTTAAAATTGAGGAGATATTGAAATTAATTTTTTCCGAGCATTTCTATTGATGATCATGAAAATCAATTTGAAAAATTGTTTTAGGTTTATAACTCAAATTAATATTAATATAAATTTTAATAAAAAATATTGATGGTTTTGAGTGACACATTGTATAGTTTTAGTAAGAGAGTGGTGTCATTTTATCTATGTTCAATTTAGAGTTAACATGTGTTTTTCCTAAGATAAAAATAAAAATAATTTTTTCATTAAAAAATAGTGTACTTTATAATAAAAAAATAAAAAATAGATATACATATTTGATTATTTTTAATTAAAATTATTATAAAACATCAATAATCTCAATCTTATTGTAATAATTACAACTAAGTCTAAAAAGAGATATGTGAAATAACATATTTTTTGTATGTAAAAAGGAAATCTTATATTTTCACTTTTAAGTATATGAAGAAATTATAACTAAGCCTAAAAGAGATATGTGAAGTAACATAGTTTCATATGTAAAAGTAAATCTTATATTTTCACTTTTAACTATAAGAAAAGAAAAACTTATAATTTTTTATATTTCCTAAAAATATTTCAATACCATTACATAAATTATTACTTTTTAAAAATATCTCAATACAACATTTAAATAACTTATTTAAATATGCAAATTAATTAAATAAATTATTTGGTTTTTCGATATTCATTAGTTTATTTCAACATTCGTAAACCATAATAAAATATAATAACATCTAAAAAAGTTATTAAAGTAAAAAAAATAGTTATAATTAATAAATTTTAATATATAAAACTAATTGATATTAAAATGTATTTAAAACTATATTATATATATATATATATATATATATATATATATATATATATATATATATATATATATATATATATATATATACTATTTTATATTTTTAGGTGTGTATTTAACATTAGTATAGATTAATATTTAACATTATTTTATTTAGCAAATTAGAAAAGAAAAGAAATCTTTTAATACACATTTTTTTCAAATTTTTTAACTTAAAAAAAATATATCAAAAAAAATTAATATATAATTAAAATAAATCTATATTAACTACTACTAATAATAATATTCCAAATAAAATTTTGTTTTCAAACATTAATATTTTAAACTTAATTCTTCCTATCTTTTTTTTATTAAGCTCAAAAGAATAATTCCCGATGAAGTGTTTTCAGATATTCAAAGAGTACTCTGTAAAATAGAATAGTAAAAAAATGGATAATTTGGTCCGAAAGATAATAAAACAATGCCTTTTTATTATATTCAATGCCTTTTACATTTTCAATGCGCATTTTCAATGCGCATATTTATTTGTTATTGTTTATATTTTTTATTTTTAAAATAATTTCTTTATTATTAAAATTTCCAATTCTTTAATTTAATAAAAACTATGATAATGTGAGAATATTTTTTCTCTTATTGATATAAGGATAAATTAAATAATTACAATTAATTTCTTATTTCATTAGAATTGGATATAAGTTTTGATAGACTATAGATTTTAATCTTAAATAAGGGTGTTCTTTATTTTTTTTATTGTTCTTATTGGTTATTGATAGTATAGGAGAAACATTAAAGGAGACCAAAGAAATTGGCATATTTAATGGCTTATACATCACCAAAAATGTATATGTCACTCATGTTATGTATGTTGATGAAATGGTCTTGTTTCGCTGAGGGTATCTATGCTTTAATGCCAATATCTTTTTCCATATCATTTCAATTTTTGGAGCGAGCATCAAGTTTTTTAATGAATAACCGGAATTGCCTCCTCATACATGCTTCTTCCAAGTTTGGATAGAATTACATGCTGCAAATATTTTTTGAGGTTGATTCTTCTTCGCTTGTAGAGGTTTTAGTTATCTTGGTTTCCAAGTCGAAACCAAACAAATATAGAGCAAAGGATTGACAATGGATAATCGAGTAAATTTGAAAGTAGGATGTTTCTCCGGGCTCATATATAGTTATTGTCATGTCTCCCATATCAATTTTTTTTGTTTCTACTTAACACGGTATTTTAGAATTATTGTACATACACAATCATTACAATTACCTTTCAAGCATTGATAGCAAGAATCTTAGGATGCATTGAATACTTTACAAAATTAACAAGCTTATAAAGTGATTTATAATTAAACTATCCGCCTTCCCAACCGATCCATTAACCTTAGACTTACTCGAGCAATATATGCATTGTAACTACACACAAGTCCATGGGTTAAGTCACTTCTTTGGGGTTGAGGTGATGAGTAATGGATGAACTTTCTCGGAAGTTTTCCTCAACCATACAAGCTAGCAAACCCTAGGACAAACTAGGACCCTCGCTTATTTAAATGTATCACTTGAATTATATTTGGAAATATTTAATGCACAACCAACTTTGTTAAACCATCGGAGCTCACCATACCTATGATTTTATTTAACATCTCAATGCAATTTTTGTTGATATTAAGTTATGTGTGTATGGAGCGAGCTTTTTTTGCTAAGATTTTTTTTTAAACAAATGGAACACTTTTACAGAAAATTTTATATTTTCTTCACGATTGTTACAAAATTTCATAGCCATTATGATTTTTACTCGCTTGTTATATTCGTAGCCTTCTACTTGATTTCTATTGTTTAGTTTCTCATTTTAAAGAATATATATATATATATATATATATATATATATATATATATATGGACATGGTAAATCGAGTTCATATTTTAACCCTCGCATGGTGTACCTTCATGAATTTATTTTAATAAATATTATGCTTGTTAATTTTATTACATTCATTGAAAAGTTTTATTTCCGAGTTTGCAGTACAAAATACCCAAACGACTATCACCGTATACCTCGTTAGATAATCGAGGAAGGATGAGGGATTTTTTTGGAGATGTTATGAATGGTCGTGCCTCGAAACTAACCATGTTCCCTTCCATTTATTTTATTACTAGAATCCGTAATCCTAGATTAAGGTTATACTATGGGAAGTGTCGTCTTTTCCTAATTACAATTTACATTACAAGCACTTATCATACGGACCATCCCTTTTCTCCGTGTGTGGTTTTTATATCAACCTTTTTGTTCAAGCTTCATCTAAAGTTTGACCCTAGCGGAAGTGTGTTGTTGAGATCTTGTAATAAGAACTAATCAAACATTACCACAAAAAGTCACACTACATTTATTCTTTTTCCATCAAGAATATTTGAGAATAGTGGATTTGCTAATTTAACAAATTTAAATAGTATTGACACATCATTTCTTTCATGATTTTATGCTATAATGATTTCCAAATAATTATTCTCAACACAACATATATCATTTAACAAATTAGTGCAGTAATTATCTCGTTATTTCGATTCATCTTACACAAGTGGTCACAACCACATGAGAGAGAAGGTTCCTCCCTACCAATGAGATTAGTCTCAACATTGTATCTCTTACCGAGATGCCTTCACAAGAAAGGTATTTTCCTTGGAAAACACTCGCACAAACTATTTTTTTAATCACTATCCTGATCCGAGCCCTATGTAGCCAAGAAAAATTTCAGACCTTCAAAAGAATTCCTCTACACAAACAACAGAAATTTGTCTCTTTGTAACAATATTTTCTAAATTCTTATAGTTCACCTTGTTCGGGTTACCTCAAGTTCAACACGTACCCTCTTTATTTATTTGTTTTGAGAACTTCTTTTTCTCAAAGAGGAGTTTGGGAAGGTAGCCGTCGACCCATAATTTTCCATCTACCCTAACAAGTGAGTCTCATTCAACCTTACACTCGCAGTGTGGTTTTCCTCATGATTTTTGTGTAAGCATTAATATTTTTTCATAGCAAACTAAATATTTTCTAATTACTTGTTTGACCTCTATAAGGTCCGCAAAGTAGCAAAATTTCTTTAACTGCAACAAAATAATATTTACAAATTACCAAGTGGATATTACATCTCTCCCCACTTGAGAAAAAAAACCATCCCTATGTTTCCGCAACCTTATAACATGCTTGGGTATGATTCCTTCATAAATTATTCATCCTCCCATGTAGCCTCTTTCGAAAGCTAAATTGACTCCACTACAATTTAACGTGTGTGATAGCTTTCTTCTACAATGTTACTTATCTCCCGATCAAGTATACATATGGATTTTTCTAGAAACTATCCACCTGGTTTGACTATATCCGTAACCATAAAAAAAATTGTTAGTCTTTATTACTAATAAATTTCATAATATATTTATAGATACAAATTTTATAATTAATTACTTGTGTATTCTTCCAATTAATGATATGTATAGGATCATAAATATACTTTTTTCAATAGTGAAACACGAAACACATTAAGGACATGCATATGGCTAGGAAAAGCTAGTTGGTATGCCACATGCTCGATTCATGCTAGAATCTAAAATGGGGCGCAAAACTAGGGGGCCTAGGTTTGGTACAACCTCCCCATTGTAATGTACTCTTCTTAGTCTTTTCCCTCGCACATATACATGATCCCCCGTTTAGAACTCTCGTAACTTCGCTTTGGATCCATATAATTTTTATGTCCGTATTGGGAAGCTTTTGAATTTCCCCTCACTTTTTTCATTGTTTCCTCTATCTCCTTTAGTAGATCAAGTCCTAACATAGATTTATCTTTTAGACAAATCCAAATAACTAGTGCTCTACACTTGTGCCCAATTAATACCTCAAACAAACTCATCTTCAAAGAAGCGTGATAGTCTTTATTGTAAGCAAATTCTACTAGGTGAATGTAGCCTTCCCACTTGGTCGGTCTGTTGCATTACCTAAATTGTCAACATATATTCGATCAATTGATTTACTCTTTCAATATGGCCATTTTTTTTTAGGGTGGTATGAAATGATAAACTATATACCTAACTACCTAACCCTTCAAACAAAGCTTTCCAAAATGCGAGATATAAATTTCACATCCTTATCTGAAATTACTATCTTTAGTATCCCATGCAACCTAAATATCTCTTTCAAAAAATATGTTATGAATTTGAATTGTTTTGTATGTAGATTTCATTGGAATGAAATGAGTAGACTTACTCAATTTATCGATTACCACCATTATGAAGTCATTATGTATTTTAGTTTTCAGGGTAAACCAATAATAAAATCAAGTGCAATAATCTTCCATTTCCACTCGAGGGAATAGGTAATAGGTGAAGCAATCCAGATCTAGACGATGGTGCTTAGTATTCAACTCTTGGCATTAAAAAACACTTAGATAAGTATTCAATCACGTCATTTTTATCGTATTTCTAGAAATACTCTTTTCTCAAAGCAAGATGTTTAATTTTTCGGTATCCGGGTGGAAATCATATGGGATTTTATGATAGTGATATAGAATTAATTGTTTAATGCTTATCGGATTGGGAACACACATTTTGTTTTAATACATCAACATATTTTCCTTATATATCTCATATCGAAGTTGACGTTCATCTGTTATTTGGGTTTCTTGATTGCATGCAACAAGAACTGGTATTCAGGGATCCCTCCGAGCAACCTCTTTAATTTGTGCTTTAAAATCGATTTCCACTTCACTAAATGAAATTTCATAAACAAAATTCAAAATTTTTTTCTCAAAGTGTACTGCTACATTATTTTCGGCTTTCCTTTCAAATTTTTAATTTCGAACTCAAACTTTCTCGAGAAGCAAATATAATGTGCTTGTTGATTATTTAAAGTAGTTTGTTTAAAATAATTAGTTAAGCTACCGTGATCCATCGTCGGTATAAATCGTTTCCCAAGAAAATAAGCTCACCACGTTTTCAAGGCGTGGAATACTACTATTAACTCAAAATCATAAGATGAGTATTTTTTCATGTTCTTTCGACTTTCGAGACTCATAAGCTACAACCTTGTCCTCCCCTGCATTAATAACCCCCCCCTACACCTTCCTTGTTGGCTTCGTACAAGCGAGTAAACTCCTTATCTAGATCAACAATGATCAATATAGGGAGCGTATTAAGTAAGTGTTTCAATTGCTCAAAACTATTTTGACACTTAAATGTCCTCTTGAAGGCCCTTCCTTTCTTTTGTAAGTAATGGGATAAGCCACCCTTTAAAATCCTTCCATAAACCGCCTATATTACCTATCCCGACCCCAATAAAGGATAATATACTAGGCACGTTCGTAGGAACATGCCATTCATTATAGTTTTTTTGTTTTCTATGAGTCTAACACTATTCCATCCTTGGTAATAAAATTCAGTGAAGTACCTGAATTTTTCTCTTTGTAAAATTCACACTTAGTGTATTTTTCATACAATTGATGCTCCATCAAAGTTTGAAAAACAATTTGTAAATTCTTTTTATGCTCCTCCACATTCCTAGAGTAAACTAGTATGTTATCTATAAATATAAACACAAATTTTTCTGAAGTATTTGTGGAATATGTTGTTCATGAGACACATGAACATCGTCTGAGCATTGGTTAGTCCAAAGGGAAGAACCAAAAAATTCATAATGTCCATATCAGGTTCTAAAAAGTTGTTTTATATATCCTCTTCCTTAATTATTATTTGATGATACCGAGAACACATGTCAATTTTTAGAGAACACCATAGCCCCTTTCACTTTATCAAATATATTGTTGACGCAGATAAAGGTTTTTGACTCGTTAACTTATTTAATTGTCTATATTCAATCCATAAATGTAAAGTGCCATCCTTTTTCCCAAAAAAAAGCATCGACACTCCCTAAGGTGACATGCTTGGGTGGATGTACTTTTTTATCTAATACATACTTTGTAGCTACATTTTAAGTTCATTCGGTTTCAGGGACACTCATATGATATGGTTCTCTAGATATAGGAGTAGCTCTAGGAACAAGTTCGATGGTAAAGTCTATATCCATTTTAGGAGGTAGTTTAGGGGATATATTTAGGAAACACATTAGTAAAATAAGGTACCATTGTTAGGTCTCCTAAAGTGTTAGTATTTTCCTTTGAATTTTAATATCCTACTTGCACGCATAAATTTGGCATCATTTCCTCATACATTTCTCAAGTTGTGAAGCCATAATCGATCTTAGTTTCATGCAACTCCTCACCCCTTGCACCTCTTGCATTATACCTTCCTCATTCAAATAACTAATGGTCTTTTCCTTACTATTTATAAGAGACCAATGCTTCTCCAACTAGTCCATGCCAATTAGAATGCCATATGATCCTAAGGGTAAAATATTCAAGTTTTCTAATATTGATTGGTGCTCGATCACCGGGAAAATGTCCACTTTGGATATCACCATTATTTCCCCCCATGGCTAGCTATACCAACCATGGTTTCTTGAATTTAACAATTTGAAAATGACATTTTTTTGTTAAGTCCCTATATTAATAGTGTAGTCCCTTATTATGTTAGTGTATCCCCCCCCTTATTGTTATTTTGTACCCCTGTAACCCCCATATTGTTATTATTGTGCCCTTACATTATTATTGTCGGGTCGGCTAGGGTTACATTATGGCCCCACTAGGATTACATTGTGGCCCCATGGACTCCTATATATAGAAAGGGGGTTTTGTCATTTGTATCATCCAAGAATTGTTCATTCATGTAATGTATTGGTGGTTTCCCCCTCGAAGTGGCTTATTCTAAGGCGTTGATATCTCTTTTCTTCTATTCTTGGAGCTGGTTTCACAACATTTGGTATCGTAGCTTTGGATTCTAGGGTTTCGCTTTGCTCCAAACGAGTCACTGTGGAATTTTTGATATAATACGAAGGTTCGGAAGTTGAAATTTTTAGAGTACGAAGCCGAAATCCCGATGAACATCGTCACAAAATTTCGTAGCTTGGTTCACAATATTTTTCGGAGATATGATCTCGTTGAAGTTAGGGATTTTTGCATGCTCATGAATTTCACTTTAAAAGGTCATTAAGAAATTTTCGCTATAAATTTTTTTTATACAAAGGTTTAGAAGCCGAAATTTTTATAACGTGAAGCCGAAATCACGCAGTAACATCGTTGCAAAAATTTTTAGAGCTTGGTTCGCAACATTTTTCGGAGATATGATCTCGTGGACATTAGGTACTTTTGCAGGCTCTGAATTTATCCTAAACAAGGCATCGTGGAATTTTCACTATAACTTGTTTTCTATGAAAGTTCATAAGCTAACATTTTTAGGGAGTGAAGTAGAAAACCCGAGGAAGATTGTTGCAAAATTTCGGGAGCTTGGTTCACAATATTTTTTGGAGATATGATATGTGGAAGTTAGGTGTTTTTTCGGGCTCTCGAATTTCATCTCAAAGAGGTGATCATGTAAAAAATCTTCATAACCCTCTCTCTAAGCATTGGATTGGAATTATGTAAAAATTGGGCTGGAAATACATGGACTTTAATTTCCGTCTATAAATTTTAGAGCCAAAGGAGCAAAAAAAGTGACATGTGGCAAGTCATACAAGTTCACTCTCATCGAGCCGATCCATAATTAGGTCATTGTGGGAGATTGGACATAGCTTTTTCTTGAAGAATCCAAATCAAAGGTTAGACCTAAGACATTCAAAATAGAATTCAAAGGGATACCTTAGTTTCAAATTTTAGATATTAAAGATCCGAAATCACAGAGATAATTTAGTTTCAATATCAAGCTCCTCAAAAGAAAGAAAAAGGTGTATATTTGGTTTTTAAATTTGCATAACGTTTGTTTTAAAAAGCGAGCTTTGAAGTGATTCCAAGGGCATATTTTAGAATTTTTATTAGTATTGGGTTATATAATGCCTTCAAAAAATAATTCCATACCCATTAAGCCCTTAAAAAAGCTATACTATGATGCATGAAGAGGAAGAATTGCAATATGAGATATCAAAATTACGGTACCAAGTGCAACAAATTTCGATCTTACGAAGAGCAACCAAAGATGACATAGATGGTTTAAAAGAAGAAATGGAGGCTAATTTGGATGGTTTGAAGGATCAAATAATAGCTAATATGGATGATAAATTAGTATAATATCACATCGAGCATCAACAACAAGTTCTCCAACTCTCAAAGGATAACCTAACTTTGGTGCATAATCTAATGAAACAACAGGGAAGATCAACATCACATCGAAAGAAGTTCTAAAGTAGTCACGTGAAACAAGAAATCGATAAGTACGATCAATTTCATAGTATCTCAAAGCAAGTGGAAGAACTTTCCTATATAATATTCCACATGGGAGCATGAGAATTTTATACGTAAGCATCAAGAAATAATCAAGCGTTGAGGACAACACTTCTTTGAAGGAGAGCGGCATGTTAAGTCCCTATATTAATAGTGTAGTCCCTTATTATGTTAGTGTATCCCCCCCTTATTGTTATTGTTGTACCCTTGTAACCCCCATATTGTTGTTATTGTGACCTTACATTATTATTGTTAGGTTGGCTAGGGTTACATTGTGGCACCATGGACTCCTATATAGAGAAATGAGGTTTTGTCATTTGTATCATCCAAGAATTGGCCATTCATGTAATGTATTCGAGGTTTCCCCCTCGATCTTAGTTTCATGCAACTCCTCACCCCTTGCACCTCTTGCATCATACCTTCCTCATTCAAATAACTAATGGTCTTTTCCTTACTATTTATAAGAGACCAATGCTTCTCCAACCAATCCATGCCAATTAGAATGTCGTATGATTCTAAGGGTAAAATATTCAAGTTTTCTAATATCGATTGTTCCGCGTTTCACTGGGGAAAATGTCCACTTTAGCTATCACCCTTATTTTTTTCCCCCATGGCTAGCTATACCAACCATGGTTTCTTGAATTTAACAATTTGAAAATGACATTTTTATATTATCTTAGGACTTATGTAACTTAAACTAGCCCCCCATATCAATTAAAATAGACACAGATTGGTTGAATATTTTACCTTTAAAATCCAACATGGTTTGTTGGTACTCTTTGGAAAAACTACTTTCAACCTCCCATATAGAAGATGCTTCTTAATTCTTTGCTATTGGCTCTATCCCCCTTTTGGTAAGGAAAATTTTTGACATAATGCGGTCCTCCATGCCCCCAAAACTATAATGGAGGTCGAGTTATTGGTTCTAGCTTAGATTTATTAGGCTATTCAATAGGTTTCAATTCATTCTATAATTTTTTTCCTTTGTTGGGTTCTTCCTATATTCTTGTTTGATCGATTTTTTGTAGGAGTTTTTAAAGTTTATCGCCTTCGACCCCTTTGCATTTTGTGAGAGTTTATGCTCTGTTCTTATCTATCCACTTTTTTTCTACTCTCTCTTTTTATGGTTCATTTGCTCATAGCATATCCGGGTCATTCTAATAACTTTTTCCATAGTCTTGGGATTTTAAAATTCCAACCACTCCTATATGAATATTAGTAGGCTACTACTAAACTTCTACACTTTCTCCTTTTTCTTCTCGTATGTGGGGGACATATCTTAGCGGGGGATGTAAATATTGTCACAAGCTCGTCCATAGAAATTTGTCACAACCAAAAATAATTGTATTCCTTTGTGCTTTCATCGTAAAATCATTTAGTTAGATATTTATCTTTTGAAATATTTTAGGAAATATTCCCAAGTTACTTCTTATTCATCAATTCTTCGTACTATTTTCACTTCCTGCCACCATAAGGATGATTTACATTGTAGTTGATAAATCATGAACCGAGCTTTCAAGGTGTGATTTTATTCATAAATATGGAAATATTTATTCATATTAATGAGCCAAGCTTGAAGCCTTCTCCCTGTTCACCATCAAATGTGTTGGGGCCCTTTTTTTGAAATAAAATGGCTTTTGAGTTGCGGGATAATAGGTGGCAAAACCCAACCCCGGTAGACAGAGAGCCGACACGATTGTGAAGAATCGAAGAGCAGGGTGGCACGGATGTTGCGAGGGACGAGCACATATGGTAGAAGGAAGCGACGAGAGAACAAGTAGTGAAACGTCGGTGATCGTGGGAAATGCAAAAAACGCTGAACGAAAAGGATAGGAGAACTTTCAGGTTGCATTGGCAACAGAACAAATAGGAACCCGACGTGAGAAGAAGAAGGTTTGAACGGTAGGGGATTAGGGGAACAAGAGCTCGTAGGAGAGCTCTGTTCATTCTCGTTTTGTTTTTTTTCTTTCTCTCTCTCTCTCTCTCTCTCTCTCTCTCTCTCTCTCTCTCTCTCTCTCTCTCTCTCTCTCTCTCTCTCTCTCTCGTTCATGCTTTCGTTCTCTCATATGCGACATCATTGTAATCAGTTCGTCGAGAATTCTCCCGAGGATATCTATAACTATCTATTGTTGTTAATGCAAATCTTATGATTTGAGTTTGATGTTCTAAGTTCAATATTGTGTCTCTCGATTTATTTGATTGTGCGGGTCACATTAAATTTTGGTTTTTCATCCCTGTATGCGTTATCGAGTATTTTCATTTACGGAGTAGTTACTCTCATTTGTAGCACGTATTCGTGTGGGTTTTAGGATATGTTGTGTTTGATAAATACCCGATCTAATCCTAACCTCGGTTAGTTCGCGGCATGCCTCGGGTGAGACACTTCGCTCTTTGGAGTAGGGTGAAAATGCCCGATGCTACGTGCTAGAATACTCGTGGAAAACTTTGTTGGCCTCCATCCCGAACCCGCATCTCGCCCCCGAGACCTATTTTCTTGCCAACAAATGGTTCTATTGTCGGGACTTGAAATTTCATTATGGAATTAGATCATGGTATCACGAATCTTCGAGAAAGAAATACGAAACTCGGTGGGGTAATCACATAGATCGGTTCATAGCTCGGCAAGTGGAGGTGAGACGTAAAAAGGAGAAAGTCATTAGGGACCGGGTTCTATTCTCTCGAATCCGCCAGTGATATCCACGAGATCTTCTGGGGGAAAGTTTCCGGAGGAGCTCTACAACCGGTTACAAAGACCACGGACCAAGACAGATCCCGAAGAATCTCACTGAAGGTCTTTCGCAAGTGGGTGCACATAGATCCGGTAGCACTCCATCGGTTAAATATCGATTTGACCCGAGTTGTAGATTTATGGGTGCAATCTACCTTGGAGGGATACATAGTGGAGTTTCCACTGAATGCTACCAATCTTTCTCGAAAGTCGAGGACATATTCGGATCGGGAGACTCGCGTGGAGAGTTGTTGAAGGAGATCCCCTCGTGGATCAAAGCTTTGATGGTGGACGAAGGATTAATGGAGTTCCAAAAATATGAGATGGAGACCTAAACCTCCCAGATACTAGGGGAAGGAGCCGAGGGAAAGATGCTACAAGTACGTTGAAAAAATGGAATAGGGATATGGATGCCGAGACCTCCATAAGGTTGAGGGAACGACGAGCACATCGGAGGGTGCACATCGGCGAGAAGTGGCGAGAAGGAGTGATGAGGGAGTTGGAAAACCAGGGAAAGGAATAGAAGAGACAAGGAAAAAGGTGCCTCATATGACAAAGGAGATGGAAGGTCAAATTTGTTCCCAAGATATGGGGGGGGCCATCAAGGGAAGTGCAGTAGGTGTATAGGAGCCTAGCCCAAGAAGAAAAGGGAAAGGGGTACGATGGAAATGACACACGCCCCGAGGAGATGTATGATGTGGAGTTGCATGTTGCGATGGAGCAGCTATTCGAGAGGGGCCGACGCCCATAAACCCGTGTAACTCTATTCCCCAAAGTTCAAGTAGCACTAGTCCCAACCTTCCCCCGGTACTCTATCAACCACTAGGTGAAATTTTTGTTAAGTTATGGGAATTGAGTAAGTTGAATAGTGTTCACCGTAAAAGCGGTAATACACACTAGCAATAGTGCTAGTAATATCATTTCACAACCGAGAGTTAGGGGGTTTTGTACTAGTAACCTCCAAAAAAGGAAGCATGGCGGGATCATTTACTCTGTACCCGCAGTTCTCCGGGAGGGGTAATGATGATGTAGAACAACATTGGTACCTCTCAGTGAGGCCATATGGAGGGCTCTACGGACACGCGAGGCGAGTAAATTGATAGAATTTCAAACTAATCTCGTGGAAAGGGCTGCGTTGGTTTATAAAGTGGTCTAAGGCTCATCAGAACCTAGCGATAGACGACGTAAAGAGGGATTTTGTTAAGGAATTCAAATTACCCCCAAACGGATCGACGGTGGTTTGTCGTAAATGTGTGAGATCAAGCATCGAGAAGGGGAAACCGCATGGGATCTAATGATGAGATTCAAGGATGTGATTGGAAAACTCAGCTATCCGATTGATCCGAACCGACGAGAGAGATTGGTTTATCAAGGCCCTTCTTCCACTAACGGGAACTCGCCGACACAATGGAAGATCGAGACGTTTCAAGACGCATTGGAGCAAAGCTATGAAGATAGAGGCCATGGCGAGGATATCCATAAGAATTTAAAGGAGGAGCATTAGCTCGGGACCCTTCCATACCGGGATTACAACATCAAATAGCTAGCCCGATAGAGAAATGGAGAGAAATTCAACCAATGCGTATAACGAGGCCAAACGTATGGTGTATGCACTATCTAATGGAAGGACACGTGGTAACCGATTTTCCTCACTGCGGGGCCAAAATGTGGGAACATCGACAACGAGGGGCACCGGGAGCTCCGCTAGTAGGAGGGGTTGCGTAGATAAACACCCGGGGATTATATCCGTCGTAACACCCATACATGAGGTTCCCCGCGCAACAAAATTCAACGACGAATGAATATTGCGAAATATTTAAAAAGCATGGATCATTCACCCCATCTATGCCCCATATTGCAAAAATAATCCAACGTTTCGAACAACATATATTGTGAGTTTTGTGCGTCTACCACACACAACACAAAGCGAAAGTGTAGGGCTCTGGATGCCTTGGCGAAATGATTGGACAGAGCCTTCATATAGAGTGAATGAGGCTCCCGGAGGACAAGGAGGAGGCAAGAGAGGAGGCGAGAGCGGGAGGAAGAGGGCTAGTATGATGCTAAAACTATGACCAAGAAGGCCACGTAGCTAGGGAGTGTCCACTTCCTTGGAGACCCCAGTGCTCTCGGTGCAAAGTTAACATGAATGCAACGAGAAGACTACCTAGAGCTCATAAAAACGTGGGAGGAAAGAGCTAGACAAAGAGGAACAAATCTGGGTAAATGCAGAGCCAAGAATAATTGAGGCTCAGAGCTATGCCAAATGTAGCCATAGTGATGCGAGGATGGAAAAGAAATGGAGAAGATGCATAGAACATAGAACTGATAAAATTGATAAGGCCAACATCACCAAAGCCACTCGTTCGACCCGGAAAGACAAAAAAAATACTTCAAAGAAGCAAAGTGGAAACCTTTTCCTAGCTCTGGGGGAAGCAAGGACATTGAGTTACCCCCATGCCGATGAAGATAATGAGAAGCAAGTTAGTACAAGTACTACGATTGAAGACTAGTTCCGTCTATTCTTAAAAAATTGTTAACAACGCACTAATGTTGGAACCGTTAAAGCGTAACCTAGAAAGGGTGGTGCGAGGAGGCCACTGGGCTAGGGGAGTCAAGTGGTACCACTCATAAATACATGCAAAGAGTAAAGAGAAATAAGAGAAGGACAGGGAAAAGAGTTCGGGTGAATACTCAAGTCGCGGGATTCCAAATTAAAGACACCATGCTTGACCTAGGGGTCGATGTGAATATATTTCCAAGGAAGACATGGGAAGCATTGGGAAGACCGAGGTCGACATATTCACCAATTCAACTCCGAATGGAAAACCGCATCGCATTATGCCCATCGGCGGAATGAAGGAGGTTGAAGGCGATGTTGCAAGAGTAAAGACATTTACGGACTTCGAGGTGATAGAAATTATGGGGGATAAAGATCCCTATCTAGCATTACTGGGGATCGACCGGGATTTTTAAAATTACGCAGATGATAGATTTAAAGAAGGAATTGATGATCTTAAGAGATGGGGAAGTCGAGGGTCACCCACCCACTCGACTCGTATCAAGGTCCCCCGATACACGTAGTCCGTTGACAATAGAGAAGATGCTCAGCTTCTCGATCATTTGTATCAAATGACTATAGGAAAAAAGGGAAGATTATATCAACTCGATGGTAGGAGGATCAGTGAGCTAGAGAAGTATTCAAAGCTCATACTTAGGCTCGGAGATAGCTTGAGATGATTGGCAACAAGGGGGGATATGAGACCAATACGAGAAGGTGCGCCAACATTAGAAGAATCAATTGGATCGGGACCGAGGTAAGAGATTACCCAATGTTGTCAAATATGAATGTTGTGAATACTTTTATTACCAAAATAGAAGATAAGGTGCCAGGTGGACCATAGATTCCCACTCATGGATGTGGCCTTACATTCCACATCGGTGAGATGATGGAGTAACCACCGTAATTCACTGCTGCGATGGGACAAAGTGGCGGAAACATTGAAAGCCGAGTTCAAGGGAGAAGAAGAACCACATTTCACTCAAAAAATTCCAAGGGGAATCGGACCCTAGAAAACATTTGAAAGAGTGTGAAGATCAATGGAAAATTTCGGGATACTCGGAGGAGTCGTGGGTCCACAAGTTTATACATTCACCGGATTTGATTCCACAAGCTTGGTACTCGACTGGAGGAGAGGAAAAGAGGAAATAGCACTTGGCAAGAAGTTACGGGGAAATTTACACAATGCTTCTTATTTTAAGGAAAAACGAACCCAGTCACCCAAGTGTTACGAGCTATTAAAAAGGTACTCGTTGTTTTCGGGAGAATTAGGAGGATTATAAGCAACCACTCCTAAACCAAAGCATCGGATAGTCGGTAGCATGTAAAAAAGATAAACGAGTGAAATGGACGATGGTGATCTAGAGGGACTTATACATCTATATTTTGAAGAGATGGAGGGGGAGAGGGATATTCGAGAAGACCCGACAACCGAAGGAATTCATCTCGCTACCACTAAAAAACAAAGAAAATGAACATTGGGACCGAAGAAAAGCCCAAACCGGCATCAATCGGTGATTATTGGGATGTCTGAGATGACCAAGGAAATATTTAGTCTACTACAACAATATGAGGACTTGTTCCCATCGTCCGTAGCGGAATTGAAAGGAATCAAAGGGGACATGGGAGAAATGCATATAATCCCGAAGCTCGATGGAAGACCAATCAAGCACAGACCCTATCACGTTGAATCCAAGGGTGAAGGAAAAATTTAAAGCATAAATCAACAAAATGCTAAAGGCGGGGGTTGATATTCCCTGGTGGAGGAAGCGAATGGGTAAGTCCAATAGTCATACAAAGAAAAAAAGGATAAGTCTGAAATCCGAGTTTGTGTGGACTACAGGGAGCTTGAATAATTCCCTGAATACATGACCCATTCCCTACTTCGTTTAGCGACGAAGTCCTCGACAACGTTGCGGGGAATGAGGCATATTCCTTTACGGATGGGTTTTCGGGATACCATTAGGTATGGATAGAGGAAGAAGATAAGAAAAAGACAACTTTCACCACCGAATGGGGGCTCCTTCGCATATCATGTAATGCCATTCGGTTTGAAAAAATGCGCCAACATTATTTTCACGCATTGTGATAGCAACATTCCACGACTACATCCACAAATTCCTGGAAGTCTATATGGACGACTAGACAATCTACGGCCTATTGAAAGACCATGCAATGCTATTAAGGATAATGTTTGACCGGTGTAGGCAAATCCGCATTTCTTTGAAGCTCAAGAAGTGCATCTTTGTAGCACCTTTTGGAACACCGCTAGGACACATAGTATGCAATCAAGGAGTTTGCGTGGATCCGATAAAGGTAGCGGTTATAGTTGACATGGAAACACCGTAAACTATGAAGCATATGAGGTCACCGTTGGGCCACATAGGCTACTACGAGCGATTCACCCGCAACTACGTGAAGATAACAACCCCATTAGAGAAGTCATTGCGGAAGTCGAAACAAGTTCAATTGGAGAGAGAATTGCATGACAACACCGAATACTTTGAAGGAGAAGTTGGCAAGTGTGCAAATATTGGTTCATACAGATTAGGAAAAGAAATTTCATGTCCATATCAATGCTTCAAGCATCGCACTTGGAGCAGCTTATAGCTCAACCAGGGGACACTATAGTTGATCACTTAGTGTATTTTGCAAGTCGAAAAATTATCAACTACGTGAACGAAACTACACCACAATAGAGTGAGAAGCATTAGAAATGGTGTATTCCCTTCAAAAGTTCTCGCCATTACCTGCTAGGAGTTATGTTCAAGTTTTTATGATGAACACTCGCATTTGAAGTACCTAGTAAACAAAGCCGGTCTTAGAGGGAAGAATATGCAGATGGCTCCTACTCTTTTCGTAAGTTCACCTTTGAGGTGATATTCAAACCCGGCCGACCGAATGTGGGGACAGACCACCTATGAAGGTTGGAAAATGGGGAAAATGGAGGGTCCCCCTGGATGATCGGATGCCGATCATCGCTTCTTTTTAGAGTCGAAACCATCCCGAGTACTTAGATCGGATAGAAACCTACTCGACAATAGGGCAGTGCCCTAAAAGAATATACGAGAGTCCAAAAGAGACACTTAGTAGTTTGAGTGGCAGAGTATCGGTTGATAGAGCGACACTTGTACAAAATGGGGCTGGACCAAATCTTACGACGATGTGTCCCTGGACCATGAGAGGGAAGCTTTAATGTGGGAGTGCTACCGTGGAGTTGCGGGAGGGCACGTAGGAGAAAAAACTGACGACGAGGAAAGTATCGCAGTGCAAGTTTATGGTGGCCAACAAGACACATTGACGATGAAGGAATTTGTAAAAAAATGCGATGTATGTTAGAGGACAAGACATCCATCGCGCGAGACGAGTTCCCACCGCACCCGACAAAGCACCTGCGACCATTCGAGAAATGGGCGGTTGATTTTATAGACTTGATTGCACCCATCGAAAGACACTCATGGGCTCGGTATATCATCACGACAACAAACTATTTGAAAAGGTGGGTAGAGGCAATGCCGATGAAGGATTTCATAGCCGAAACAATGACTCGTTCTATATTTGAAAATATAATCAGTAGGTTTGGTTGCCCAAAAAGTTTGACAAGTGATCAAGGTACACATTTCATCAATGCTACCATTAAATCCATGTTCAAAAAATTCATGGTACAACATCACAAAAGTAGCCCTTACCATCCACAAGCCAATGGTACAGTAGAAGCATTTAACAAGATCCTAGAAAAGAGCTTAACGAAGATCTGCAACGCTCAATGAGACGATCGGGACAAACGTATACCAATAACCTTGCTCGGTGTACTGAACAAACTGTCAAGAGGCTCAATAACTAGACATCGTTCCAAACTCGGGTGTACGGGAGCAAAGCCGTAGTATCGTGCAGAGTTTTTCATACCGAGCCTTCTAATCGCAACCTCACTCTAGCTATTAGAGGAAGACTCATTAAAGGAATGATTACAATAACCACAGAAAATGCCGGAAGAAGATAGGTTTTTAGCGTAATTGCATCAAACGGTCCCGTAAAGAGAGACAAAAATCTTGGCACAACCGCCATATCAAGCGTAAGACTTTCAAGGTTGGCGAGAAAAGTTTTACTCTATGACAAGAATACCGAAGTTCCTAGGGAAACCGAAAATGCATTGGCTAGGACCGTACCACGTAATTAAAATCAAAGATTCAGGAGTAGTTCGGTTAGCACAACTAGACGGCCGGATATCGCCAGGGATGGGTGAACAACGCATGCTCGAAACCATACCATGCGTAAGTTCCGCATTTCATTTTTAATAACTCTCGCAACCGGGGGGAGTCAATAGGGTAGATTAGGTTAGATTAGATAGATTCAATAACTCTCTCGCACCCGAGAAAATCTTAGATAGAATTCCCAATAAAATAATATTAACGAACAAGATAGATCAAAGTTTTGATGCGGAGACCGCAACGGAACCAATTGTGGTCAGGGGGAGGGTAGTGTCCAACATGTCATCCACATCGAGAGAAAAAGCATGTTGAACATCATTCCATCATCATGACTCATTGTACCCATGCCGATCAGCAAGATTGCCGAGATTTGGGAAGTAATTTCCATAATTAGCATCGTCCATACCGCAATAAATTTTCTATAATAGGAAATAATCATTACCCATCGCATTTTCCCAACTCTTGAAACCACAGATCGATTTTTTTATAACCCACCTCATCCCGGTAACTAATCACATGATTATAGCCGCAAGGGAAGGTAGGGAAAATTAATTAGTTATGGGGGTCTTATCAACCTCATGCATGTCGGTTACTTACATAACTTGCATGAAAATATAGTGCGAGAATGCCGAGAGAAATCGAGTTAGAACCGAAACAACAGACGTAGCAAGAGAAACATCAACGTAAGAAGTTTAGGGAGGGAATCTAGAGGCAGAAATTTATAAGGAAAGGAAAGGAGTAGCTCGCAAGTGTATCGGAGGAGAGTTAAAATGACTAGAGTAGCGCCAACACTTGTTGAGCAAAGAGCTCGATGAAAGAGTCCTCGAAAATGGAGTCCCTAGTGGGAAAATATGATAGTGCGTTGTTGATTGATACCGACCTCACAAAGTCCTTCCAATTTACAAAGTGATGAAGAAACGAGTCTACATGGAGAATTATGCCACATAAGTGGGACAGGAAGCAACAAGAGTACTTCCGGAGTTCGAGGTGTTCAACAATCCACTATACTGAACCTAAGAAATCTTCTAGTGTTCAAGCACTATAGGGGCTGCGATGCAGTGCACCAAGTTCCTTCTAAGTATAATCCACAATGCATCACTATGGCTAGGAAGAGAAATACCAATTCATGTGGAAGACATTCACAGAGTTAACTGGGCTTTCGCAAGAAGGGAGAGACGTCTCCAAAACATTCCGAATGTGTCCAAGAGAGCAAAGAAAGTAGGAGATGGTGACTACTACGTAAAGTACGACACCAAGAGAGGGGGGAAAAGGGGCCAAGATAGATTTGATCAACAAGCCGGAGGTAAAGTTTTCTTTCTATCCGATTGCAAGCAAAACAATGAGACATTACGAAAAAGGGGAGTGCACGCTAGATACCATATCCGTTGTGGAGCACTCGTACCCGTGGGGCACAACTAAATTGGTGTTCGTTTCTACTTAATGAATTATTCGAAGCTCGTGAATACAACTATAGGAGGGCCACTAGGTTCATCTACGGGTATCTAGTCATGGTGCTGGCAATGTGGAAATGGACAATTCTAGGAATCGAGCAACCTATGGAAGTTGCATCAGAGCCAACCACTAGCAATGAAGTTCACACCCCTGGAAAGCATCAAGGGACCCCAAAGACCAAGGAGGTGAACGAGGAAGTGTTCAAATTCCGTTACAACTATATGGTGGATGTCACAATGAGTCGACAGAGAATTCCAAGGAACTTGCTCTGGACTGGTTATTTTGCGCAATTATGGTTTGGGGTTAACCATAACCAAACCTACATCAGAGCCGACATGTGTGCCCGAATCCAACTTCAAGATGAGGCCATTGAGGTTCCGGATCGATGAGTGAGCTTTCCACATAGAAGTATGTTCATGGCTAGGAGTAGCAATGGGGGGTCAGAAATGGAGTCTACGTCTATTCATTTGACGACATCGTCGTCGGATCCATTGCGGGAGAAACATCGCGAGGAAGCGATGGCCGGGATGTCACGACTACAACTAACACCAATCATCGAAGAACCGAACACCAAGGTACAAAGCTTTAAATGGGTAGTTCAAATTGTAGCAAGTGATTTCTCATTGTTTCCCACGTTTACAAAATTTCAAGCTTCAAATTCTACCTCATCTTCCATCACGAAATCCCCATAGTCACGACTATGCCATGCGGTTTGTTCAATTCACCAAAGCGACGACAACGACGGTCCCCCGCCAAAAAGAGTAAGGCATCAAAGCCACCCGTAGCTACACCAAAAGCTAAGAAGGAAAAAATCACAATGTCTAGCCAAGTTGTTGATCTCATAGGGGGAAGATCAAACGCAACCAATGGACACGTGGGCCCTAATCCAAGAAGATTTGTTGACTGAAACCCAACTAAATTAAGAGTTACCTCTAATCAACCCCTATTCCTTTTTAAATATCTCGTATATCTCCACCTCACACTCACCACTCATTTGCCCACACCTCATACACCTCCAAAGATCATCCAACCCGAACGCCCTACACATCAGCCACCATATCCGACCCGATCTGAATAAAGAGTAAGAAAAATGGCGACAAAGAGGTGGAGGTTGAATTCGGTACAACATTGGTACCTAGGGTTAACCAAACCCCGGTTGAACGAGTCACCTTCTAGGACATTTTAAGTCGTGGAGGCTCTTTGTCTCGCAGATACAACAACCCCGACTGATGAGATGAATTTGTTTCAACAAGAAAACCTAATACTTTAGTAGATGCAACCCAATCTAAGCATGGGTAACCCTAGTAACTCGCTATCGCAACCAACACCGCCACAATCACCGCAAGAGCACTCAACCAAGTCCATTGTGAGCGGTCAACCACTCCAAGAGAGACAACCAAATCAAGATATCTCTAGAGCGAAGGCATGGAAACCTGGGGAACAATGCGGTTGTATAACTTCATTCAATGGGCAGCACAAGTAGGCCGAAGGGCTTCATGCGTAACTCCAACGGAAGTTAGAGCAACAACATGTACAAATCATCGCACTTTCATCGAAGAGCACGAACAATCGAAGATAGAGAAAAACAACTTACGAGGGCCAACCGGATATGGTGACAAAGGTCTTATGGGAACTTTGGCCGACGGTAATAGCTCACAGACCCCTCGTGATACCACATAATTTATTAGAAAGTGACATATTCGGACGATCCATCCACATCCGAGTGGCCTGTTCGGCCCTCGCTCAAGAAAATCGGGAACTAAAAGCAACATCGGCAACGACTCTGTGCTACCGGACCCAACAAATCATTTACATGGAGAAGATAACAGAAAGGCATAACCCGGGTAGTCGGGATGTAGGAAACCCCGAGTACTCGCGCAAGGGAAGTGTATGACCCATCGAACGGTCTACATGAATGCTCAACCTCACTCGGCTTTGAAATCACAACTGATTTCGCGCGCATCTACAAAAGTTATCGAAGGAGATTCGGGGAAGCCACAAACCCCAACGGACTCGACCAACTCGTACACTCTGAAGCGGAAGAGCTGGAGGTCAAGATACAAAAAAAATTGAGGAACATTCGGCAACAACCAAACACACTCTCCGGGAGCTAAGGAAACCTATCAAACTCAAGGCCCAAACCATGTAGCAAATGGTCACGGAGGCCAACATAAAAATCAAAGACATCTTTGGTAATCTACGCCTGCCTCAAGGGAGCCGAAGCGAAAGCAGGTCACCGCAGAGACAAACCTACTCTTATAGGAATGGCAACAGAGCCATTGCAGGGCTTCGAGGGAACTCAAAGCATCTCATGCTGGCAAAGGTCCCTAAGTTGGGGCCCTTGTTTGGACAGAAAGGAGAAAAAGAGAAGACAAGATTGGCCACGAAAGAAAGCGGACCGATGGAGACCGAGGGTAGCGAGAAAGAATTGACTCGAGACGAGTCAATAGGATGTGGTCGGGGCCTATTGGGGCCCTTGTTTTGAAATAAAATGGCTTTTGAGTTGTAGATAATAGGTCGTAGAACACAACCCCCAGTAGATAGAGAGTTGTCACGGTTGCAAAGAATCGAAGAGCAGGTGGTGCGGTACTTTGCGGGGACAAGCACGGATGGTAGAAGGAAGTGACAAAGAATAAGTAGTGAAACACTAGTGATCGTGGAAATGCGAGAAAATGCCGTAACGAAAAGGACGAGAAAAATCGTCAAGTGCGTTGAGCAACGTAACAAATAGGCACCCGGCCAGTCGAAGAAGAAGGTTAGCACAGTAGGGATCGGGGGAACAAGAGTTGTAGGAGAGCCTCTATTCGTTCTGCTCTCTCTCTCTCTCTCTCTCTCTCTCTCTCTCTCTCTCTCTCTCTGTTCATGTTGTTCTCTCATATGTGACATCATTGTAATTAGTTCTCGTCGAGAATGATCTAAGGAGCTCACGTAACTATCTCTTGTTGTTAATGCAAAGCTTATGATCCGAGTTTGATGTTCGAGTTCAATATTGTGTCTCCGATTTAGTTGATTTGTGCGGGTCACTTTAAATTTTGATTTTTTTCATCTTGTATGCATTACCGAGTATTGTCATTTACAAAGTAGTTACTCTCATTTGTAGCACGTAGTCGTGTGGGTTTTAGGATATGTTGTGTTTGATCGATACCTTGATTTGATCCTAACCTCAGTAAGGTCATGTCATGCCTCGGGTGAGACGCTCTTCTCTTCGGAGTAGGGTGAAAATGCCAACGTTGTCCTAGAATACTGTGGAAAACCTTGTTGGCCTCCATCCTGAACCCGGGTCTTGCCCCAGAGACCTCTTTTCTTACCAACAAAATGTCATAGGTTTATTTTTCTTAACCTCTCCCTATAATTCCACTTTCTGTCTCTTAAATCCCTTATGACCTGAAACATTATCATATTCTTCCTCCTTACTTCCTTGACCCCCCACCAATTCTAGCTTGTTTGTGTGTCCTAGTCTTGTTTCCATGTTCCGAGCTTGGAATAAGACATCGATGGTTCTGTCAATTTGATAATATTTTCATAATTTTCTCATGTTTTTTCATTAACCTTTCATGATCTGATCTTAGCCATCTCATTCTTTAATTATGGTACTATTTCAAATAATGAAGTATTAGCATTTCAAGTTTCTTCTCCTAGTTGTACCCACATTTCAAGGATAGCTTATGTACAAAGACCTAGACCAACTCCGGTTGTTGTTGATGATCCTACTGACGTAGGCCCAACTCTCCACATCATGCCTCCTTTCATTCACTTTGTTCACACAACAAACTATGTTATTCCTTCACTTACCCAGATATGCCACAATGTTGGAACGTGGATCTAATACCACTTGTCATGTTTTTCATAACATTTTTTTTAACTACTTAACATAACATTTTACAATCACTGTATGTATGGAATCATTACAATTAACTTGTTGTGACAAAACATTATGATTATTTTATTTGACTCAAACCATGATAAATATCTTAGCACATACCTGTCACGTGTCGATAGTAAGCATCTTAAGATGCATTGAATACTTTACAAATTTAACAAGGTTATAGAGTGATTTATAATTAAACTATCTACCTTCCTAAGCAATCCATTAGCCTTATAATCACACCAACAATATATGTATCGTAACTACACACAAGTCCATGGGTTAAGTAACTTCGTTGGGGTTGAGATGATGAGTAATGGATGAACTTTCTGGAAGTTTTCCTCAGACAAACACCTAGCACTTCAGATATCGAGATTAGGAAGGGCATCAATGAGTCTTCGTCTAACCCTAAGATTGATGGTCTATACTCAATAGAATTGGTTGTGGTAATTGACTCCCTTCCACAATGCCACAGTTAGCTCATTGTACACTCACCCATCTGGAAATTTGGGTCTAAAATTCACTGTAATTTCGGGGTTTTTTTTCACGCTTTTCACGACTTCAAGGCATTATAGTTTCTACCGATTCTCATTTGTTATATTCGTAGCTTTATGCTTTCTTGCTATTGTTCTATTTCTGCTTTTAAATAAAATGTATATATGGACATGGTAAACCAGGTTTATAGTTTAACATTTGCATGGTGTATCTTCATGGATTTATTTTAATAATGATTATGCTTGTTACTTTTATTACATTCATTGAAAAGTTTTCTTTCCGAGTTTTCTGTACAACATACCCAAATGGCAAATGGGTACCACCGTATACCTAGTTAGATAATCGAGGAGGGAGGAGGAACTGTTTTGGAGTTGTCATGAATGACTGGGCCAGAACAAACCTAGTTCCCTTCCAGTTATTTTATTAATAGATCCCCAATCCTAGATTAAGGTTATACTATGAGTACTATCTTCTTTTCCTTGTTACAATTTACAAAAAAAACACTTATCATACTAGACCATCCCTTTTCTGTGTGCGGTTTTTCTGTCAACTTTTTTGTTTAAGCTTGCACTAAAGTTCGACCCTAGCAGCGTTGTGTTCCTCTTTAATATCATGTTGTCGTTGGGATCTTGCAATAAGAACTAATCAAACTTTACCACATAAAATCACACTACATTTATTCTTTTCCATTAATAATATTGCTTGCTAATTTAACAAATTTAGCAATGCCCACACTACGTCACCACCCCATGGTGCTAGAGATTCCATAAATGCCTTATAACTGTCTAAGGATTATAAATAATTAAAATTCCACGTATTTACGAGTTACTCCATTTTTTTTCTAATTCCAACTGCTGTGACGTAGAGTTCTAATAATTGATATCAACTTGAGCATGCTCATCATCTTGGTTGAATAATCTCCAACCTTACGTTTTTTTCTTCAAGTCTTGCCTTCATCAAGGTGGCTTCTTGGGTGTGGATTGGTCAGGCATTTCCAAAACAAAATTATGCGAATGATCGTAACATTATATGACAAATCATATTTGTCAAAATTTCAGGCGAGAGGCAAATCTTTCAAATCTTTCGCTTGGTGTAACAAATGAGTAATTAGAAGATTATTAGTGTTTACATGCCTTCTTTAGATTATCATGGGGATGAGTGATCAAATTTTTATTTTTATTTTCCAAGTAATAAGTACTTGCACCAACTTTCTTTATACTTTTATTTAAGTTCGTTAGCCACTGTACAAGGTGACATGTACACGTACATATATTTATAGTTGTTTTTTATAATATTTATTTTAGAGAGTTTATAATTTGATTTGTGTTTTTTTAAAGACTTTTTGAATGTAATGATAATATAATGTGTGGTTAATATATATGATGCTAAATAATATTTATAGAGAATATAATTGGTTAATTGGTTCGTAAAAACACATGGACACTTTAAGATTATTTCTATGTTCAAAAAATAGTAAGAGAGACCCTCCAAAGTTATTATAGTTTTAATGATTTATTCTAATAAGTTTAGTGAAATTAAATTTTATTTAGAATATTTTTATTTTAAAATGTTCGAAAATTTCTTGAGAGGTTGAAAAGTAAAGTGAACATTTTATGAGATTGTAAATATTTATTGTGTAGGTTTTAATCTTGTACAGAAATTATCTACAAACGAATTTTAAAAACAGAAAATAAACAATAGCAAGAGCATAAAACATAAAACAGATATACACAGAGATTTTCCCCTGTATCCCAAATCGGGATGACCAACTTGATTTTTCATTATATTCCTTTTAGTGTTACAACACATATATATACATGCCGAAGCATACATAAACTCCAATCCATTAACCCTGAATTAGAATATAACCATAGTTTCCTTGAACAGATCTACAAAATACAAGGGGTCGAAAACCATCATGCCCCAAAACTATATGCAAACCCATGCACAAAACCATGGGCGAGTCTTCCCACCGGAAAATAAGGCCCAATTTTTTTTTCCTGGGGCACTGCCCCAGACCCCGACAGGGGTGGGTTGCTGCCCCCCCTCTGACTCCCCTGCTACGCCCGCCGCAACGTACAGGGGGGGCTATCGCCGCCCCACCCCCCCGCTCGTGACTAGTAGTGGAAAGAATATAACACATACCCAACATTCTCCCACTTGTTGTTTTCTTTCAGCAAGGAGCCACATGAGAGCTGAGTCATCAGGCCAGCTTTGTAACACCCATTGTTTCTCTACACCAAGAGAACTTTTGAGTGCTCACAAAATTCATCAATGCATCTGTGACATTCTTCAAAGTGTCCACCTTTACCAGCAACACCCTTTTAGCCTCAACCATATATATCACAAAGTGATATTGAACATCAATGTGCTTTGTCTTTGAATGATAAGCAGGGTTCTTAGCTAAGAAAATTGCACTTTGGCTATCAAAGTCTATCCTTTTATATTGTTGCACCAACGCCATAGTTGAACACAATCTCTGCAACCAAACTGCTTCCTTGCTTGCATGAGTGGTTGCCATGTATTCTGCCTCTATAGTTGAAAGAGCCACTACAGACTGTCTTTTACTCATCCAACTAAATGCACCTCCAAATAGGCTAAACACATACCCACTTGTAGATCTTCTTTAGTCTAGATCTCCAGCCGAGTCCGCATATAAAAAAACACAAATGTCCAACACTCTTTCCAATCCTGGTCTTGCCTGGTAGCACAAGCCATAATCACTAGTGCCACACAAATATCTGAAAACCTGCTTCACTGTTGTCCAATTCTCCTTCCCTGGGTTTGACATAAACCTGCTCAATACTCCCACTGCATGTGCAATGTCTGGTCTAGTACATACCATTACATATATCAGGCTACCCACTGCACTTTCATATGGAACACGAGACATGTCCTCCTCTTCTTCTTGTGTCTTGGGACACTGTTCAGTAGACAACTTTGTATCTACAGGAATCGGAACATTCACCGGTTTACTATCCTACATATTGAACCTCTGCAATATAGTCTCGACACACTTCGTCTGGTTTAACCAGAGCTTCCTCTTTTCCCCATATATCTTAATTTCCATGCCTAAAAAATTGTTTGTAGCACTAAGATCCTTCATGTCGAATTTGGAGAACAGTTGGGTCTTCAAATCTTGGATAATTTCTTTGTCATTTCCAATCAACAAATATCATCCACATACAAGACCAAATAAATAACACAGTCACCAATTAATTTAAATAAACACAATGAACACTCTTGCTTCTGGTGAAGCCAAGTCCCCGTATATAGGTATCAAATTTCTGATACCACATCCTCAGTGACTGTTTTAACCCATACAGAGACTTCTTTAACCTGCATACCAGTTCTTTCTTCCCCTACACCATAAAGCCTTCAAGTTGTTTCATGTATATATCCTCTTCCAGATCCCCATGAAGAAACATTGTCTTCACATCCAACTGTTCTACCTCAAAATCAAATGCAACAGCAACAGATAAAAGTAATCTAATCGAAGTAAATTTGGCAACAGGAGAAAAAATGTCACCAAAATCAATTCCCGGCACCTAGGAATAACATTTTGCTACCAACTGAGATTTTTATTTCTCCACCTTGCCTTGTACATTCATCTTCTTCTTAAACACCCATTTTCTCCCGATGGGCTTCCTTCCAGCTGGCAACTCCACTAGATCCCATGCCTCATTTTTATACAAGGATGCCATTTCATAAACCATGGCCTCCTTCCAAAGTTTTCCATCCTCTGAATCTACTGCCTCCCTGAAGGTTATGGGATCATCATCAGTTATAGTTAGAGAAAAAATTGAACAAAAAGTAGTTGGACTATACCTTTCTGGTTGTCTTCTTTCCCAGACTGATCTTCTCACCGCTGGAGTTTGTTGCTCTTCCTCTTCTAATTCTTCTTCCCTTGTAGAGTTTGATTCATCCTCCTTTAGCTCAAACTCTATCTTCTCAAGTTCCTTTGGTAGGAATTCATGTTTAACAACGTCTTTCACCTCTCTAAACACCAAATCTTGGCTGTACAAAACCTTCCTTGTTTTTGGGTTCCTAATCTTGTAACCCTTTGAACCATCCTTATACCCAATAAAGATGCACCTTTCAAATTTATTATCCAACTTGGTCCTTTTCTCCTTTGGAACATTTACATATGCATCACATCCAAATATGCTCAGATGTGAAAGAGAGGGTTTCTTACCATTCCATACCTCATGTGGAGTCTTATCCTCCAACACTGATGAAGGTGATTTGTTAACCAAGTAACATGCAGTCTCCACTGCCTTTGCCCAGAATTATTCTCCTAACTTGATACCACTGAGCATGATTCTTGCCTTTTCCATCAGTGTTCTGTTCATTCTTTCTGCAGCTCCATTTTTCTGAAATGTGTATGGAGTAGTATTCTGACGTGCTATACCATAGTTCTTACAGAACTCTTCAAATTCCTTCTTGCAGAAATTCCCACCATTATCTGTCCTAACACCTTTATCTTCTTCTCTGTCTGGTTTTCCACCAGAGCCTTAAATTCTTTAAATTTGTCAAGGACTTCAGATTTCTTCCTCAAGAAATATATCCATGTATTCCTTGAGAATTCATCTATGAATGAAACATAGTACACAGACTTACCCAGTGATGGAACCGACACAGGTCCAAACACATCACTGTGCACAAGCTCTAATATCTTGTTCGCCTTCTTAGCACCAGAAGGAAAAATCACCCGATTTTGCTTCCCATATAAACAATGTTCACAGAAATCGAAACCTAGAGAGCTATTAGACATACCTTCTACCATACCATTTCCATGCAGTATCCGAAGGCCCTTCTCTCCAATATGTCCAAGCCTTTGATGCCATAACATGGTATTTTCTCCAAATACCGCTAGACTTTCCACTCCACTTTTGGGAACCACAGAACTGTTGAACCCATCAATAACAATGCTGCCCTGAAGCTTGTACATATTTCCAATCTGAACTCCCTGCATTAATACCAGTGCTCCCCGAACCATCTTACAAGTATCTTTTTCAAACACTGTTTTTACACCTGCATCATCCATCTTGCTTACATAAATCAGATTTCTGGCCAATGCAGGAATGTGCAGAACAGCAGGAAGTGTTCTAATCCGTCCACCTTGCAAATTCAGCTTGAATTTTCCACGTCTGATGATTCTGGCCTTCCTATCATCCCCTAGGAAGACATCGCCACCATCATATTTCTCATACTCACATAACCATTCCCTATGGGGAGTGAAGTGAAAGGATGCACCCGATTCAATCAACCATGACTCATGATCTACATGTGTATTTGAAGAAGAAGCCAAATACACATCCCCACCTTCATCCAAGGTGATTTTTGCCTCTACAGAAGGAGCATCATCAGATCCCTTTCCTTTTTCAGGAGCTTTAGATCTGCAGTCATTTTTGTAGTGCCCTTCCTTTCCACATTTCCAAAACACCTTTACAAACTTTCCAAGATATTTAGATCTCCCTCTAGATTTATATCTCCCACTCGAAACGTTATTCATGTTTCTGTTCTGAGACCTTCCTCGTATAGATAAGGCATCTCCATTCTGACCCTCCATATTTCTCCGTCTCATTTTCTCCGGAAGCAAGGCTGAGACAATGTCATCAAAATTCAAGGTAGTTGTATTGCTACCTATTACAATAACCAGACTGTCCCACGATACATTCAACAATACTGAATCTGATACACACAACCATATTGTGCTCTTTTCCTTCTGATCCAGCTTCTTCTAGTCTTAATCTGACATTGCCGTTGGTTTAGTACCTGGATCTACCACGATCCAATGATCTTTATCCACCAACAGATCCTCCATCTTGAGCTTCCACAAGAAAAAACTCTGACTATTAAATTTCTCGATCTCTATCTTCCCGTCGCTCGCCATCTTCCTTCACTACAAGAATCGATCCCACAGATCTCCCACTGAACAGGGTCTATCTCAGGCCTGAGCAAAAACCCCTCAACAGTAAAGGCGTCCCCTTGAAGCCAGAACAGCTCCGATACCAGATGTAGGTTTTAATCCTATACAGAAATTATCTACAAACAATTCTTAAAAACAGAAAATAAACAAAAGCGAGAGCATAAAACAAAAAACATATATACATAGAGATTTTTCCTTGGATCCCAAATCGGGACAACCATCTTGATTTTTCATTATATTCCTTTTAGTGTTACAACACATATATATACATGCTGAAGCATACATAAACCCCAATCCATTAACCCTGGATTAGAACATAACCGTAGTTCCCTTGACTAGATCTACAAAATACCAGGGGCCGAAAACTATGATGCCCCAAAACCATGTGCAAACCCATGCATAAAACCATGGGAGGGTCTGCCCACCGGAAAATAAGGCCCAATGCGCTGCCCCGAACCCTGATACGAGGGGCTTCCGCCCCCCCTCTGACCCCCCTGTTGCGCCTGGCGCAACGTACAAGGGGGGCTATCGCCCCCCTTGAGACCCCCCCGTGTGTGACTAGTAGTAGAAAGAATATAACACATACCCAACATATTAGTAATAATAAAATAATGTTGTTTTAATTATTCCTATTTTTGAAAGTACAAGAGGATCCACCACATAATTAGTTAGGCTCCCAACTATTATGAAATAGTTAGAATTAGTTATGGTCCAAGAAGGGACAATCAAACAAATGAAAAAATTCCTCTGACCCAAGGTATGATTTCTCTATTAGGAGAATGATCTTGACTCCAGAGAAATGTCATGAATGGAATACGTTCTTAGAAACAAGATCACAGGAGAGAAAGACAATCTGAGGAATAAGAACATGGTGGTAGTGGGAGTTAAAGAACGAACCTGTATAGATAAATAATTCAACCAATTTTGGCAAGACACTTCTAGGGTTGAGGAGCTGACGTTGTGAAAATTATTGGTTTATTTCTTGACATAAAAGGAGCTATACCTCATGGGTAACTATTGGGACAATAATTCATTGGTTGGGAGGAGCATGGAAGCACCTATTATATTTCCAGAAATTGATATAATTATCTCGGTTATTTGTCAATTTGTACTGAGTATATGAATTTCAATAATATATTACGATTGAAAGTAGAAATAATGATGAAAATAAGGAAGTTATTAATTATGGATATTTTTATGAAAAACATAATGCCTATATATATGTACAAATGCATAACTACCAGTTAGTCAACTGCATGATACAGAGTGGTAAGTTTGTGATAAAAATATTAAACAACTCTGAACACACCTACATATAAATGAAATAAGAAATAATTATTTCCAAGTAAGTCTAAAGAATTTTTTTTTGAATTTGTATGTTCTAAAGGTAGCAAATTACAACATAAATTTAATATTGAAAGCTTACAAAGTCCACACATATATTTAGGGATATTTTCCTTACGGCCTGTTAGCCAGCTATAAAATTTGTTATACCAAATGATGGCTAAAAAAATTTTGAGCCTTCAAGGAACAAATTTCATTGCTAAAAATTGTTGGCTCTTGAAGACTCTTGAAGGCCTCATGCCTATCCTCTGTCCAATCTTCACTGCTGTTCCCATTTTACACTTAGAAATCCTGCTGATTTCCAAGCCAGAATACTATTGCAAGCACATTTTTCCCCCTTCCCTTCTTCCAAAACTAACCTCAGTTTCTATCCCTCCATCTCCCATGAAAAATCCCTCATTTACATTTTTTCCTTTTCCCCTTCATGAAAATCCACCTTTATAAGGTTTAAAAACCACTTTTAAACCTTATCCGAACCCTCAATTCCCCTTGAAAATCATTAAAAAACTATTAAAAACCCACATTTTGGACTTAAGCCCTTGGGCCAAGTCTTTAGCCCGTCCTCTTAAAAACCCCAGTCACATTTTTCCCATATGCCCCACGGCCCCGCAATCTGGTGCCAAGCCATTTTTTAATTATTCCCGCTGAAGTGTAAAAACTTTGGTTATATATATAAAACCTATTTTTATATTATTTTCCCGACGTTTTATTATTTTATTAAATTTTCCACCGGTACAAGTTTTAAATTGTTCCTCACCGTCGATCTGATCTGAAGATTGGACGGTGCCAAGTCCGTCTCCCAGTGGTCCCCACATTCCACTAACCCATCCCAAAACCGCGCGGTTTTCATCGCACCGCCTTTGGGCAAAGGCGGGTTTTCTCCGATCGCCAGTGATTCCATACATCGCGTGACATGCGTCCTGTGTACTTTTTCAAAACCGCTTGCTCATCGCGCATTATCGTTCATACGTGGATGCCCAGCGATATTTCCGTGCACCATCCGATCTAGGGCGGGCCATCCAACGGCTATCGCTCGCCGAAGATGCCCGATAGTTAACTAGGCTATGGCGTGCCATCCAGTTAATCTCCACCATCGATCTGATCTGCAGATCAACTGTCCATATTCCATTGCCCTGATTCCGTTGCCCAGTCAACGATTATCCGTTTTTGACTTTCCCCTTTGCTCCTGACCGTCGATCTCTTCATGATTGACAGATCTGATTCAATATTTCTTCCGCCTTCTCCGATCAATCCTGACCGTTGGATGATGCCATCCAATGGCCATGCCTCCTCCACATGCCTCCGCAGCAGCAAACCTATATATGCTAGATTTTATAATAAATTGTTTGTATTTTGCAGGGTTTCAAGGTTTTATCGCCATTTTTCGAGGAAAATTTGAAGGTGGAGGATGACGATCCTCCTGCCTTCGATTCACCAATGAAAATCATCACAGGGTTTTGACTCCACGTTTATCAATGATCTACGAAGGCATTGATGCCTTTCAAACCCTGCACGACCCTGCACATCAGCAAAAACACAGCAAGTCAATCACAAATCATAGAGTATCAGTGACGGAGATCAAAATGAACCAAAACAGAGAATGGAAGACATAATTGTGGGGATCACGGCTAAGAATGATTATCAAAAGCCTAATACCCCAAATTAAAACACAATTAAAGGAAAATCTGAAGTGTTTTATCGACAGGAAACCCTCCACCGCCACAAATTGAGGCAAATTGATCCCTTTAGCTACCACGACGCCACCTGTGCCTCAAAGTATTCAATCAGAGGCCGAATTTATTGATCAGGATCAGATATTTGTCTTAGCGCAGCTAGAAAGTTACTTCTACAAGGAAACTTAATGCAAATAACATCTGCAGAGTTACTTCGATGCCACACAGAATCTCAAAAGTTAACAAAAGCTCCCACAGAGCTTAAATATTTATGTAAAATCATTTAATACAGAGGACATGTATGTAAGTTTCTTCATTGAGCCCCTCAAAGGCCAAGAAGTCATTAAGTCTGTATTAATTGTAAATTGAGATCTTTTATCATATCTCACCTCCTCATCCTTCTATATATACTTTTGCAGAAGATGAGTGAGGGGTTGGTTGCAGAACTTGGAAATATATTTGAGAAAAAACTTCTGATTGTAAATAGTGTTCATTGGCCCTTGGAGCTCTGCTTGTGATAGATTATATAGGCTAAATAGTGAAGATGATTTCTGAACTGAAACATTGGACCTGAGTATTGTAACTGGTTTGACATCAATAAACAAGCTGTTTCTTGGGATCCTGGTCTATATCACTGGTGAAGTGCTTCTTTCTTTGTTATTGTTTTCCTTTTATGTATGTCATATTGTTCACTATTCTCTGATAAAGGACAACATTTATAGAGTTAGGACCTACTGTATATCAGTAACCTTCTCTAACTGAAAGCTTTATCTCAATGTTTTCCTCTAATTTGTTTATTTAAGAATGATTTAATACAGTTTAAGCAGTTAGGAATGATGGAGTTCCCTTGTCCTACTGTTTTCTTTAAACATTGTTTCTTGAAAGTTATTTTCCTTATTTTCTTATTAAATATGACTATGGAAGATATGGTGTGCCCTGGTCCTAGTTTTTTCTCCAAAAGTAGATTCTGAAAATTTCCCTTGGTGATTGACTGAAAGCAGAATAGGTTTAAAAATACTTTATCTGATCTTAAGTTACACTTTGTTTCTCTTATGTGTTTTCATACTTTCTGAAGGTAATTATGTGGATTACTGGATTGTTTGTCAATTAAGCTGCTTTAATACAAACATTCCCAAGAAAGTTTATGGTTAGCCCTATTCTTTGTTGGTTTTAAACAGTTACTTAAGAGGCTTTTCTTGTTTGGACTGACTATAAATCCTTTGTGAAATTATTATCAGTTTCCACCATCTCCAACACTTTATTGTTTCCATTCCATCACTCTAATCTCAAATAATCTTGTGATATAGATGACTTGCCCCTTGGATCACTCTTGATGTTGTTGCTCAATTAAAGCCCTGTTATGACTCCATAGCCCAATGGAATAAAAACCAGCGTTATATCTATCTTTTTAGCCTAAGCTATTCTATTCACTTGCAACTTCTCACCTTTGGAACTGTTTTGCATTAAAATTTTCCCCTCAAAACAGTATTCATGCTCAATCATCCAAAAACAAACAAAACCCTTGGCCTTCATAACTAGCCTAATATCATTACCCCAAACTTCAAAGACAAATCCATGTTTGCACTTATTGGAGAGATCCCTCTTCAGATTCAGGAGGGTTAGATCCTAGAATCCCAAAGTTGGTTGAAACGATGTTGCTTCTGCAGTTTTAGTTTTACCAATCCGCTAAAATTACAGATCCCTAACATTTTTGGCGACTTCGCTGGGGAACTGAACCCAAAATAATTTTTCATCTTTATAAAACTTTAAGAGTAAAAAGCAGCCTTTTCGAGCACTACCAAGAGTGGTAATCATGGTAAAACTTGTTTGAATCAGTGACAAGCTAGGTAAGCCCTAGGATTCCCATAAGTCTTTATCTAACCTTGAAAAATTAGCTGGCTTAGCTATAAGAGTAGACTGTCTTTGTATTTTAACCATAGCAAAGTTTTGAACAAATTTAGGATATTATTAGAAACCATACAATTGAAAAATAACTCAAAAAACCTAAAAAATATTTCGGATTGGTATCCAATAAACATGGTGGTGGACCATAAAACCTTTTACCTCCTTAGGAGCTAAAAATTTCCACTTGGCGACTCCACAATCCTTATCAGACCTTAAGACTCCACTGGGAAGAACCCTCATCATTATAACATCATTCAAACTCATTTAGAGGACTGTGGGATTAATATTTGTGTAAACAGATTAGTTAACCTCTCAAATATTGTCATACCTGGTTGAACTTTTCTTGTTTATTTGGGTCTAATAACACAGCATAATGGCTCCCAGAAAGATTCACACTAGAGCCTATCCTGACCCAGACCCACCTGAAGTAGTTGATAACCTAGAAGGTATCCTTAGGAAATCTCCTAAGATTAAATTGTCAACTGTTTTCAGGCCACCCTTGAGAGCTAGTTTAGTTCCTGAAAATCTTTCAGCTCTACAACAATCTCAAGTTGACTTAGTAAATCCATTTAGAACTAGGTCTCTTGGTGATTTAGATCAGTTAGATTCTGAGTCTTCACTATCATCTTCTGAAACAAGTGAACCTCTTGGTAGCAGAGAAAAAACACCTGATTTACATTTCCGTCACAACTTAGGTGTCTCTCATCCAAGATCAGCTCATCACTCTATTCCTGGTCCATCCACTTCTGCTCACCCTACATCCATTGTTCAAACCACTCCACTTCAGCCCACTGTTCCTGTTGTTAATCCACTCCTTGTAAATCCTCCCCCATCACCTATCATGGCAGCATGGTATGCTCCCCTAGTCCTTCTTGTACCATTAATCAATCTTCCACAGTACTATCAGTCCAAAATTCCATTATATGATGCCAACAATTCTACAACTGCATCACAACATGTGGATAAGATGAATGACTATTTTGACAGAAATGAAATTGATGATGATTCTATCAAGCTTAGGTTATTTGCTCAGAGCTTAGGGGGAGAAGTGAGAAAGTGGTTCAAAGGTTTAGCCCCCCATAGTATTAATGATCTCCAAGCCTTCCATCAAACATTCTTAAAAAAATGGGAAGTAAAGAAGAACCCTCTCCAAGTCCTTTCTGACTACAAGAACCTCCATAGAAACATTGGGGAAAGTGTGCAAGCTTATTGCACTAGATTCAATAGTGTGTATAATGCACTTTCCCCGGAACTAAAACCTCCACAAGGCTCAACTTTAAACAGGTTTCCTGATGGATTTGACTCTGACATGACCTATCAGCTGAGAGAGAGAGACTTTGCAACTCTTGAAGATATGCAAAGAGGTGCTCTTTCTGTGGAAGTCAACTTAATGGAGAAGAGAGCCAGAATGAAAAATGAAAAGAGATTGTCCTTTAGAGAGGAATCCACACCTTCTACTTCCAACTCAAATATGTAGAGAATGATGGAGGAGATGATGAAAGAGATGAGAATAATTAAGAGAGCACAAGAAAATCAAAACCAAGCTGCTCCTCAAACTAGAAATCAGAACCAGAATCAGAATGTTAGAAGGAACCAACCTCCAAATAGATCTAGGGAAGATGATCAGCAGATCATTCCTCCCTTTCATCAAAACTATGTAAGCGAGGTTGAGGAAATAGATGAGATAACAGAGGAATATGGTATCAACATGCTGGAGGTATAAAATCATGACTTTGAGATTCATTATGATAGAAAACAAGGTCTATACACACCTTATGATGAAAAAAGAGATGATGATGAAAATTGTCATCAAGACATGGAAAATGTCATCATAGAGCCTCAAAGAGAATATGAACTTAGAAGTAAAACTAGTCAACAAGCCCCGAACATCAACACCTCTAAAAAATCTTCACAAAACAGCACTGCAACCAAACCTAAAGTTTTCAAACAAAAGGAGAAAACAGTGGCTGTAAATTCTGGTAAAGGAAAAGGTAAAAGCACTCAAAACAATGAAAATCAGAGTGCAGACCTTAGTAGTACTAACACTTTAGCTAGTACTCCCATGAAAACAAATTTGTCAAGTGTAAATAAAGAAAATCAGCAAGCTGATATTGCTGATAGAATGACAGCTAATAAGGCTGAAACCAGCACTTTAAAGAGTCAAATTCCTTTCAGCCTGGAGCAGGAAATTTCAAAGATCAAAATCTCTGTTCCCTTGATTGAATTAGTTGCCCAACATGTATATAGAACCAAAATTTTGAAGGCTTTGAAAATAGAAGAAAATGAGGACACAGTCAATCTTAATGATGACCAACCAGAGTTGATTTTTGGTCCTAAGATTAAAGGTAGATATCAAGAGGGACCTGTTCCTCCCTTTTATGTGAGTTTAAACGTTCATGACAAAAATTTTCACAACGCCATGCATGATTCTGGGGCTTCTCATAATTTAATGCCAAAAGCTGTAATGGAGAGCCTGGGTTTAGAAATCACCAGACCTTACAAAGACCTTTACTCCTTTGATTCCAGCAGAGTAAAATATTTAGGATTAATCAAAGACCTCTGTGTTAACTTAGCCCAAATCCCAGCCAAATGTTTACTCATGGATATTTTTGTCGCTGATGTGCCCCCAAAATATGGAATGTTATTATCAAGATCTTGGGGGGCTAAGTTACAGGGGACTATGCAAATGGACATGACCTATGTGACTATCTTTGTTTTTAATCAAACTAGAAGACTTTACAGGGAGTCCCATATGAAGTTCACAGTTACAAGTCAAGACAAACCAAAAAAATTTCCCCTGTATTCTGTAAATACAGGCCTTGATTCTTTTATTATGTTTAATGATGAAACACTTGGTGAACAAGTCACTTTATCAGGATTAATGGCCAACAGGGAGGAAGAGGAACACAATGTAGGTGTGTCTAAACAGTTTGTTGAACCTATAAAATCTAGCAAACTAAACAAAGGTCTTGAGCTACAAGACAGATGTCCCTTTCTCTTAAACATTCACAATCAAGAAAACAACCCTCAAACAAATGAAGGTCTTGGGGTATCAAAACAAATACAACTAAGTGCTGAGTTTCCACAACAACCTTTGAGCACGTTAGTTGAGGAGGATAGTAACCAGGATGAAACTAAGAAATGTCCTCTATGGAGTATGTATTTTGATGGATCTTGCACTAAGAACAATTTTGGTGCAGGTGTTTGGATTACTAACACTGAAAATAACCACACAGAAAGCATTTCCTGCAAATTAAACTTTCAATGTTCCAATAACATAGCAGAATATGAATCCCTTCTCTTAGGCTTACATCTATTGAAAAAGTTAGGAGCCAGAAGAATCAATGTGCATGGGGATTCAAAGTTAGCCATTAGGAAAGTAAATGGGGAGTATAACGCTAATCATCCCAGACTTAGGGCCTACCGAAACGATGTCATGGACCTTTTGAAAACATTTGAGGAGTCCAAACTGTCTTTTGTCCCAAGAAAAAGAAATATTGCAGCCCACAATTTAGCCTTTGCAGCTAGAACATGTTTAACACCATATAGCACCAAAGACTGCACAACTGAGATAAAATTTAGACCAGCTGTTCCTGACAATGAGAAATATTGGCAGGTGTTTGACAATGACAAACAAATAGAAGACTTCATGCAATTCAGAAATGAATTCGAACTAAACAGTTCAGACTCGAAACAGATTGCAAGGAAGAAAATTTTCTTGATGAAGAAGAAATATCTCCTCAACCTACTAATATAAAAATGTTGTAAAACAAACTTATAAACAAAACAAAATTGAATGCATAGTTAGAAACAGAGGATTTAGAAACTCTGCACTCCAAAGATGAAAGTTTGCCTAAAGGTCTGGCCCCTTTAGAAGAGTTGTTTGATTTTAACGATGTGGCAAATAAACCGAAACTGGAACCTGTAGAGACTGAAGTGGAGGAGTGTAATATAGGCAGTGAACTTAAACCCATGATGATTAAACTGTCAAAAACTTTACCAGCTCACATTAAACTTAAATACATAGAGCTGCTTAAAGAGTTTTCTGATGTTTTTGCGTGGAGTTACGAAGATCTTAAATCCTATGACACTGAAATAATACAACACAAAATTCCCCTCAAAGAAAACCAAAAACCATTCAAACAGAAACTGCTCAGAATAAACCCTGTTCAGTTGCCTTTGGTTCAGAAGGAGATCGTGAAAATGTATGAAGCTGGTATTATTGTCCCTATTAGATATTCTGAGTGGGTATCTAATATGGTGTCTGTTAGGAAGAAAACTGGAGAAATCAGGCTTTGTATAGACTTTAGAGACTTAAACAAAGCTTCATTAAAAGACTATTACCCTTTACCAAAGATGGATCACATTTTACAAAGGGTGGTAGGGTCTAGAAGAATCTCTTTGCTAGATGGCTATTCAGGGTACAATCAGATCTTAGCTCACCCTGCGAATCAATTAAAGACAACCTTTACTACACCATGGGGCACTTTTATGTATGTGAAAATGCCCTTTGTTCTAATGAATGCTGGAGCAACTTTTCAAAGAGCCATGGACATAGCATTCTCGGAGGAACTGGGCTTCTTCATCATTATCTATCTAGATTATGTCACTGTGTTTTGAAAAACAGATGAAGAGCACTTAGAACATTTGAGAAAAGTTTTCGAGAAATGCAGAAAGTTTGGAATATCTTTAAACCCTAAGAAAACACTATTTGGTCTCCAAGAAGGTAAAATTATTGGGCACATTATTTCTGAAGAGGGTATAAAGATAGATCCAAAGAGGATTGAGGCCATATTGCAAATCTCTCATCCTCGAAACATCAAAGAGTTGCAATCTTTCATTGGAAATATTAACTTTTTGAGAAGGTTCATCCCCAACTTGGTTGAGCTCCTTAGGAATATCACAAACATGTTAAAGAAGGAGCAAGGGGTAAAATGGACCTTGGAAGCAAAGGAGTCCTTTGAACTGGTGAAACAAGCGTTAACCAAAACACCGGTTCTTATAAGTCCTAATTTTTCAAAAGATTTTTATATTTTTTAATTTGCATCAGAACATACCATAGCTGCTGTCCTTTTACATAAAAATCCACGAGGACAAGAGCAGCCTATTGCATTATTTAGCAAGGCATTGAAGGATGCCCCTTTGAAGTATAACATTATGGAAAAGCAAGCTTTTGCTTTGGTTAAAGCTTTGAAAGACTTCAGAGTGTACATCCTTCACTCACACATCATTGCCTTTGTCCCAAACTCAGTTGTTAAAGACATTCTAACACAGGAACCAGATGGTAAGAGAGGTAAGTGGATTGCTATTATGCTTGAGTATGATTTAGAGATAAAACCCACTAAGCTCATCAAAGGCCAAGGTCTAGCTAGATTAATGGCTGAACCCAACTGTGAAGTTCTTGATATTAATATGATTAATGCTTTGGATGACCAAGAATAATTCTCAACTCCTATAGTTGAAGATCATTTTATGAATTCTCCTTGGTATGCTGATATTATTTATGTTTTGCTTAAATTGAATACACTTCCTGGTTTGACAAAAACAAAGGCAAGATTCCTCAAATTGAAAGCTGTAAACTATTTCATTATTGATAGATGTCTTTACTGGAAAAATTCAAGTGTTGTATTGCTTAAATGTTTTCCTGAGTTTGATGCAGAGAAGGTTAAGTACGAGTTCCATGAAGGAGAGTGTGGAGGTAATTTATACTGGAGAACAATAGCCAACAAAATTTTTAGGGCTGGTTTCTATTGGCCTACTCTTTTTATTGATATCCACAAGATGATCATAGCCTGTCATAAATGCCAACTTTTTGAAGGCAAAAGAAAACTGCTACCCCTTCCTCTGCATCCCATCATTGTTCAAGCCCCATTTCAACAATGGGGACTTGAATTCATAGGATATATCCATCCACCATCTTTTTCCCAGCATATATGGATTCTCACTGCCACAATCTATTTCACTAAGTGGATAGAAGCCATACCTTATAGACAGGCCACTGATTCAGTTATCATAAAATTCATGGAGACTAACATTCTCTCCAGGTTTGGCTGTCCTACCAAGATTATAATTGATGATGCAGCAGCATTTGGATCAAAGAAAGTGGTTGAGTTCTATCATAAATATCACATAACATTGGGGCATTCCATGGCCTATTACCCTCAAGGTAATGGACTTGCAGAATCCTCAAACAAAAGCTTAGTGAACATAATCAAGAAACTGTTGGAGGAAAATAAGAAGTCTTGGCACACAAAGCTAGTTCATGCACTTTGGGCTGACAGATTGACTTTGAAGAAATCCATTGGTATGTCACCTTTCCAGCTTGTGTACGGTACTGATGCAATTTTTCCAAACAACCTTGGTGTTCCATTGATGAAGCTGATTCAAGAGTTACAGATTGAAGAAAATGACATGATCAGAAGAGTGAACCAGACCATTCATCTTCAGCAAACCAGAGAGGAAGTGTATAGCAAAGCATTGCAGAAACATGACAGCATTAAAAAGCTTTTTGACAGAAGAACAAAGGCTATCAATTTCAAGATTGGGGACAAAGTTATAAAGTGGGATTTAAGAAAGGAAGAGAAGGTCAAGCATGGAAAATTTGACCACTTATGGCTTGGCCCTTACTCTATTCACTCAGCTGCTGGTAACAATGCATTTTTCTTACAAGAGTTGAATGGAGTAGAATTGTTTGGAGGTCCTGTCAATGGAAGGATGCTTAAGCATTACTTCTCTTGATCCATGTTATGTTCCAAAAGCCTTTTTATCTTTTTTCCACTATAAATATTTCATCCACCATTGCATTCAAAGTTGTAAAAGTCAAAAAATACAAAAACAATGAAAATAAAGAAAAGAGAGCAGATTGTGAAAACAAGAAAGGTATAGCTCCATACCAAAAAAGAGAAACAAATTCTGAAAGTGTGCAAGCTTAAATGCCACTCCTGAAAAACACACTTCTAGTTAGTCAAACAGCCTAATCTAGTTAGTTTTAAATTTTTTGCTGATAGGATAGTGAATTTGATTTTCCAAACTGTTTAATCTTGGCTTATCAGTAGATAGGTTAGGATAGAAATGAAAGGTTCAAACATGTTCAAAACCTGAACCTAAGTTTCCAAAAAGAGATGACTCAAATATGTTTCTTTTTCTGAGTCAAAAACATGTAAATTTGGTTCTAATTAACTCAAAATCTGAACCAGAGAACAAAGAAAGAATAGCTCAAACAAAATTCAAAATAGAGCTATGAAAAGAGAAGGCAGTTCTTTGAACTTTCAGATCTTAGGCCTTCCATTTTAATTTAAATTTTTGCAAAATAAATGTCTATGTGCAGCTTGTTTTTATGCCATAGATCACAGCAAGTTAAAAAACTTAATCTTGACTTTACTATTTTTAAATTTATGTTTTAGAATTTAGAGAATAAAATCTTTTGGACAGTTTAATCCCAACAGTTTGATAGAATAGGTAGAGAATCATATGGGCTCAACTGTTTAATCTGATTCCATGGAGAAATACGGAGTAGAAATAGATTAGATTTCCTGCTTTCAAAAGAATAAAATGTTGTAAAAAGAGTTTGCCAATCCAAGTGCACTCTAATAAAGAAAAAATGTTAGATCAGTAGGATTGGGTAGGTAGAAAGTTTGTATTGATGAAGATCCATTATTTTTATGGTTGCTAATATGTTTTCAGAGAAAGTCATCTCAGCAAAGGAAAAGTAGCCCAATGGATCAGGCACAGGTTAGCCTCCTAGAAAACATAATGGATGTGACATAGGTCAGCCTCCCAGAGAATGCAGGTCCAAAGTTCTTGATGCCTTCAAGAAGGCATCATCCCCAAGTGGAGCCACTGTTAGCCAACTATAAAATTTGTTATACCAAATGCTAGCTAAAAAAATTTTGAGCCTTCAAGGAACAAATTTCATTGCTAAAAATTGTTGGCTCTTGAAGACTCTTGAAGGCCTCATGCCTATCCTCTGTCCAGTCTTCACTGCTGTTCCCATTTTACACTTAGAAATCCTGCTGATTTCCAAGCCAAAATACTATTGCAAGCACATTTTCCTCCCTTCCCTTCTTCCAAAACTAACCTCAGTTTCTATCCCTCCATCTCCCATGAAAAATTCCTCATTTACATTTTTTCCTTTTCCCCTTCATGAAAATCCACCTTTAAAAGGTTTAAAACCTACTTTTAAACCTTATCCGAACCCTCAATTCCCCTTGAAAATCATTAAAAAAATATTAAAAACCCACATTTTGGACTTAAGCCCTCGGGCCAAGTCTTTATCCCCTCCTCTTAAAAACCTCGGTCACATTTTTTCCATATGCCCCACGGCCCCGCAATCGGGCGCCAAGCCATTTTTTAATTATTCCCGCCGAAGTGTAAAAAATTTGGTTATATATATAAAACCTCTGTTTATATTATTTTCCTGACGTTTTATTATTTTATTAAATTTTCCACCGGTACAAGTTTTAAATCGTTCCGCACCGTCGATCTGATCTGAAGATCGGACGGTGCGGAGTTCGTCTCCCAGTGGTCCCCACATTCCACTAACCCATCCCAAAACCACGTGGTTTTCATCGCACCGCCTTTGCCCCGATCGCTAGCAATTCCATACATCGTGTGACACGCATCCTGTGTACTTTTTCAAAACCGCTTGCTCATCGCACGTTATTGTTCGTACGTGGATGCCCAACGATATTGCCGTACGCCGTCCGATCTGGGGCGGGCCATCCAACGGCTATCGCTCGTCGAAGATGCCTGATAGTTAACTGGGCTACAGCGCGCCATCCAGTTAATCTCCGCTGTCGACCTGATCTGCAGATCGACGGTCCATATTCCATCGCCCTGATTTCGTTGCCCAGTCAACGATTCTCCGTTTTTTACTTTCCCCTTTTCTCCCGACCGTCGATCTCTGCGCGATCGACGACTCTAATTCAATCTTTCTTCCGCCTTCTTTGATCAATCCTGACCATTGGACGATGCCATCCAATCTCCGTGCCTCCTCCACATGCCTCTGTAGAAGTAAACCTATATATGCTGGATTTTATAATAAATTGTTTGTATTTTGCAGCGTTTCGAGGTTTTTATCGCCATTTTTCGAGGAAAATTCGAAGGCGGAGGATGAAGATCTTCCCGCCTTCGATTCACCAAAAAAAATCATCACAGGGTTTTGAATCCACATTTATCAATGATCTACGAAGGCATTGATGCCTTTCAAATCCTGCACAACCCTGCACATCAGCAAAAACACAACAAGTCAATCACAAATCACAGAGTATCAGTGACGGAGCTCAAAATGAACCAGAACAGAGGATGGAAGACATAATTGTGGGGATCATGGCTAAGAATGATTATCAAAAGCCTAATCCCTCAAATTAAAACACAATTAAAGGAAAATCTGAAGTGTTTTATCAACAGGAAACCCTCCACCGCCACAAATTGAGGCAAATTGATCCCTCTAGCTACCACGATGCCACCTGTGCCTCAAAGTATTCAATCAGAGGCCGAATTTATTGATCAGGATCAGATATTTGTCTCAGCGCAGCCAGAAAGTTACTTCTGCAAGGAAACTTAATGCAAAGAACATTTGCAGAGTTACTTCGACGCCACAAAGAGCCTCAAAAGTCAACAAAAGCTCCCACAGAGCTTAAATCTCTATGTAAAATCATTTAATACAGAGGACATGTATGTAAGTTTCTTCATTGATCCCCTCAAAGGCCTAGAAGTCATTAAGTCTGTATTAATTATAAATTGATATCTTTTATCAGATCTCACCTCCTCATCCTTCTATATATACTTCTGTAGAAGATGAGTGAGGGGTTGTTTGCAGAACTTGGAATATATATTTGAGAAAAAACTTCTGATTGTAAATAGTATTCACTAGCCCTTGGAGCTCTACTTGTGATAGATTATATAGGCTGAATAGTGAAGATGATTGTTGAACTGAAACATTGGACCTGAGTACTGTAACTGGTTTGACATCAATAAACAAGTTGTTTCTTTGGATCCTAGTCTATATCACTGGTGAAGTGCTTCTTTCTTTGTTATTGTTTTCCTTTTATGTATGTCATATTGTTCACTATTCTCTGATAAAGGACATCATTTATAGAGTTAGGACCTACTGTATATCAGTAAGCTTCTCTAACTGAAAGCTTTATCTCAATGTTTTCCTCTAATTTGTTTATTTAAGAATGATTTAATACAGTTTAAGCAGTTAGGAATGTTGGAGTTCCCTCATCCTATTGTTTGTTTTAAACATTGTTTCTTGAAATTTATTTTCCTTATTTTCTTATTAAAGATGACTATGGAAGATATGGTGTGCCCTGGTCCTAGTTTTTTCTCCAAAAGCAGATTCTGAAAGTTTCCCTTGGTGATTGACTGAAAGTAGAATAGGTTTAAAAGGGAAGATATGGTGTGCCCTAGTCCTAGTTTTTCTCCAAAAGCAGATCTTGAAAGTTTCCCTTGGTGTTGACTGAAAGTAGAATAGGTTTAAAAGTACTTTATCTGATCTTAAGTTTATACTTTGTTTCTCTTATATGTTTTCATACTTTCTGAAGGTAATTATGTGGATTATTGGATTGTTTTTCAATTAAGCATATTTAATACAAACTTTCCCAAGAGGTCAATGGTTAGCCCTGCACTTGGTTGGTTTTAAAGAATTACTTAAGAGGCTTTTCATGTTTGGACTGACTATAAATCCTTTGTGAAATTATTATCAGTTTCCACCATCTCCAACACTTTATTGTTTCCATTCCATCATTATAATCTCAATAATCTTGTGATGTAGATGACTTTCCCCTTGGATCACTCTTGATGTTGTTGTTCAATTAAATCCCTGTTATGACTCCATAGCCCAATGGACTAAAAATCAGCGTTATATCTATATTTTAACCTAGTTGCTCTATCCACTTGCAACTTCTCACTTTTGAAATTCTTTGCACTTAGAACTTTCCCCTCAAACAGTATTCATGCTCAACCATCCAAAAAAAACAAAACCCTTGGCCTTCATAACTAGCCTAATATCATAACCCCAAACTTCAAAGACAAATCCATCTTTGTACTTATTGGAGAGATCCCTCTCCTGATTCAGGAGGGCTAGATCCTAGAATCCCAAAGTTGGTTGAAACGATGTTGTTTCTGCAGTTTTAGTCTCACCAGTCTACTAAAATTACAGATCCCTAACAAGGGTGTTGAATTGGTTAGGGGTTTTGGGGTTTAGGGGCTTAAATGGGTTACAGGTTTAGAGGTTTAGGGGGTTAGGGGATTTAGCAGTGAAGGATTTTAGGGGTTAGGGGTTAGGGTTTTGGGGGTTAAATGGAATCCACACTTAAATGAGTTAGGTTTTTATGGGTTTAGGGTGTTGAATTGGTTAGGGGTTTTGGGGTTTAGGGGCTTAAATGTGTTAGGGGTTAACGGGTTAGGGGTAGGGGTTAAGGGTTTAGGGGTTAAATGGGTTAGGGGTTTAGAGGTTTAGTGGGGGTAAATGGGTTAGGGGTTAAGGGTTTAGAGGTTTAGGGTTTAGGGGTTAGGATTTAGGGTTTAAGGGGTGAAGGGTTATGGGTTGGGAATTAGGGTTTAAGGGGTTAGGGGTTAAGGGTTTAGAGGTTTAGGGTTTAGGGGGTTATATGGGTTACATGTTTAGAGGTTTAGGGGGTTAGGGGATTTAGCATTGAAGGATTTTAGGGGTTGGGGGTTAAATGGAATCCACACTTAAATGGGTTAGGGTTTTAGGGGTTTAGGTTGTTGAATTGGTTAGGAGTTGGGAATTAGGGTTTAAGGGGTTAGGGGTTAAGGGTTTAGGGATTAGGAAATAGGGTTTAAGGGGTCAAGGGTTATGGGTTGGGAATTAGGGTTTAAGGGGTTAGGGGTTTAGGGTTTAGGGGGTTAAATGGGTTAGAATTGTTTTAGAGGTTTAGGGGGTTAGGGGATTTAGCAGTTAAGGATTTTAGGGGTTAGGAGTTAGGGGTTTGGGGTTTATGGGCTTAAATGGGTTAGGGGTTAACGTGCTAGGGGTAGGGGTTAAGGGTTTAGAGGTTTAAGGCTTAGGGCTTAAATGGGTTAGGGGTTTAGAGGTTTAGTGGGGGTAAATGGGTTAGGGGTTAAGGGTTTAGAGGTTTAGGGTTTAGGGGGTTAAGGGTTTAGGGGTTAGGAATTAGGGTTTAAGGGGTCAAGGGTTATGGGTCAAGGGTTAAGGGGTTAAGGGTTAGTTTTCTGCAATAACATAATTCTCCAATCCCATACACTTCTGCTTGGAATGTCACACTTAACATTCATTTCCTTTTCGGATAATATTCTTTATCCCCTTACATCCATACCTAGGAAAATAAACTTCATTTCAATTTAATCTTGTGAAACTAAAGTGGAAGATAAGAGGACCCATTCCAAGAAGGGAATCTCACTCAATGTTCAAATAATATTGTTTATCCCCTTACATCCATACCTAGGAAGATAGACTTCCTTTCAAGTTAATCGTGTAAAACTGAAGTGGAAGATAAAGTGACCCATTCCAAGAAGCTCATCTCACTTCAAAAAGTTCTCAAGATTTCCAAGAATTTATAACGATATTAAGGTGCTATGCATTGTCTCCTTTATCACCTCATTGCATTTAGTCAATTGTTTTTTAAATTTAAATTTATTCATTAATTTCAAAAAAAATATTATATATATAGTTGTTTTTATTTTGATTTATGTTTTAGAATTTTATTTTATTTATATTAATATATCAACTAGTTTTATATAAAATATTTTTAGTTTTTTATATAATATTGATATTACAAAATATTGTAACAAATTTTATTTAATTAAATCTTCATGTATTTTTTATCATTAATAATAATAAAATAATTTAAAATAAAATTATAATTTTTTTTATTTTTTTATCATTTTTTAATTTTAATAAAGTACTATTAAAATTATATAAAGTACTAATTCTAAAGTACCGAGAGTTTTATATAAAATAAGGTACCAATTCTAACAACTTAATAATTTTGGCGTTTTATTATAGGAATAAAACTCTAGGACGAGAGTTGAAAAAACTCTAGGATGAGAGTTTTTAAAACTCTCATCCGAGAGTTTTTAAAACTCTCATACGAGAGTTTTTAAAACTCTCATCCAAAATTTTTTAAAACTCTCATCCGAGATTTTCTCTAACTCTCGTCTGAAAGTCTTCCCGAGAGTTTCCGCCAATAAAACTCTCGGATGAGAAAATGCATAACTCTCGTTCGAGAGATTTTTAACTCCGATTAAACCCAATAAAACTCTCGGACGAGAGTTTTTAAAACTCTCGGACGAGAGTTTTTAAAACTCTCGTTCGAGAAATAGAGTTGACTATTTTCTCGGACGAGAAATTAAAAATTTCTCCCAAATTCTAGCCGTATGCCAAAAAATGTTTCCCAACTTCGCGATTTCACCCTGCTACAAGTTGTTTTTGATTCCATAAAATCATTAGTCTTCATCGAAGCCAAAATTCATTGTACAATTCTTTCCATGCCAATGATTTGGTCAAAGTCGAGCATGCGAAGAAATCATTGGATTACCAACTGATCAATGATGAAAATCGTTAACCAATGCGAGACAACTCACTGATAATGTAAATGAGTGTCAAGGTACTTGAGTGCATATTGACAATGAAGAATGAATGTGTTGAAGTCGATTCGTCTACAAGATTTGAGAATCAAGAGACATTGTTGTCAACAAGGAGGCTTTCCATTTATGTATTCAAGTTCCAAGGCACTACAAATAGCCTTTGACCTTGATATCAGATAAGGTGTTGAGGTCGATGGAACAAGATCTGTTGGAAGGTGGGCCTTAAGGAATCCCACATCATCCAACTTGAGCATAGAACCAAAAATGATTTTAAGAACCATAAGAAAATATTGAAACCATCATAAAATTGTAGAACTTATTGTGAACTTTTCTCACCAGTTGCCTGGTTTTCAAGAAAAGCTCATATCCAATTGCGCTAGCAAGCTGGTTTTCACAATATAAATTATTTTTTATGTCCTATTCTACTTGAAAAATAAATTTCGTTCAAGTATATGAATACTTCCAATGGAACCATGTGTGTAAAAAGATGACAGATAAACTCATATGCAGGTTTGAAATATAATCTTTGATATGTACCAATATACGAGAGACAAACTGCCTTGATTGAGATGACGTCAGAAAATACTGAAGAATTTAGTATTGAGATCCAATAATTGTCTTGAACCAAGATTAAATGTAATCTTGTCTTCTTTGGCTTCCTGCTATCATGCCATGCAAGTCTTCAGAGATGTGATGTTCATTCATATAATTTGGTGATAAGCATGCAAGACAATTTTCAATCTCAAGTTCCAACAACTTCACTTTGTTGAAAATTATCCATGATTCTTGGACCCTGTATGAATCTTCTTCTTTTGGTTTTTGTTCTTCAGTGGGAGTTGGAGAATTTTTTTTCAATACCTCAAAATTGTAAGTGGATTGAGGTGTTTTATTGTTGGGGATTCGAAATGGTTATGCAGGTAGTGGAGTGGGAATGGATAAATGGGGTGCTTGTGTGGATGGTAATGGGAAAGGTTGAATTGAGGTCAGTTGAGGGTGAAGTTGATGTTGTGATGGATGTGAATGGTATGGATAACATTGAGTTGGTCTTGAGGATAGTGAGGAAAATATTGAGGATACAATGGATTTCTTCTGTAAGGATCTTGCCAACCTTGTTGCCAATATTGGTTTTGAGGTTGGGATTTAGATGGCCAAGGTTTCCAAGGTTGGTTTTGAGGTTGGGATTGAGATGTCCAAGTTTTCCAAGGCAAGGGTTTTTTCCGATTACTTTGAGATTGTTGTGCATAACCTTGAAATTGAGAATTGATATCTTGCATCATACCATGTTGATGAGGCTTCCCTGGTCTTCTTGGAGCTACATAACAAGATTGTTCCAATGTTTGATTTTCTTCCTAGTAAACTGCTTTAAACCCTAGTAATGATGGAAAATTTTTAATATTATGTGATCCTACACAAATGTCACAAATTTAATGTTATTAAGTGGACATTCATGAAAATCATGTTTCTTTCTACATTTAGGGAAAAATATAAATGAAGCAACAATCTCAACTTTTTGCTTGGTTTTCATTCTTAGCATATCAATTTGTTCATTTAAATTACCAAGAAGGTCTAGAAAATTGTTAAGTTCAGTTTGACTTACCAATCCTGATGTTGTTTTACTTACTCTTGCCATAAATGCATCTTGAGGGGATCTTACATACTTTGATTTTCCTCTTGATATGTTATTGCATAGTTCACAAATATCTTGAAATGACAATTGAGAGACATATTCTTTTCCCACCAGGTTAAGAAGATCAATCCATTCATTATTTATAGCATTTAGTAGGAGAGTTTTTAATGTGTCTGATCCTAAATTATTCAATTTAGATCTTTTGATATTATAAGTAAATCTCTCCACTAAATCTTCTAGGATTTCATCCTCTTTTGGTTCATCTTAAAGACATCATTTCTAAGGTCATGGTGTATGCAATAATCATTATATTTTCCAAAATACTCTTCTCATATCATCCCATGTCCTTATAGAATTTGTTCCTAAAGTCATGAACCATCCATAGGGGCTTCACTCAATGAACCTCTGACCTATCACGTGTGTTCACGGAATATTAAACAATACTCTTAGTTTGACTACATATTGGAAAATACCCCTAAAAATCACATTATTTAACCCTCTAACAATACGAACCCAATACACCTTCCCAATTTAAAAAACCCCTACTTCCACTAGATATTGTATGTATCCATTTTTTCATTAACATTTTTTGTACCCGTTTATATTTTTTTCATTAGCTTTGAGCTCCATTTTTTGTACCTACCAATATAAAAACCATTTACCCCCTATATATCCCCCAGTATATTATCTCATTTTTTCTTGAATATAAGTCCCCCAATATGAACCCACGTGGTATGGTATTTCTCACTAAGTGAAACCCCTGTGGAACCATCTAAGAGCTCTATCCTTCAATGTTTCCAGAAACAAATTCAATTTTTGAATGTGTAATGAGTATCCATAAGATCTACAAATTATTTCAAATTCAAAATGAAAGGTTTCCGGGTCTTCTGATCTCATACCTTTGAATTTAACAAGTACAGATGGAGGGATGCTCTTCATATGAACATTGAAATCAGTTTCTTGAATGGGAAATCCAAATCGATCTCCCTCATTTTCATCATCATCAACCATTTCTTCAACCTCATTTGTCACATACTCTTTTACCTGCAAAAATAAGAATTCATGTTGTGGATGTGTGGCTTTTACTGCACCACGTGATATAGTGGGTGTGGTAGGTGATTGAAGTTTTTTTTTAATGAAAAGAAAAAGGTTCCTATTTACACTTCCCTGGAAATGGCGCCAATATGTTTGTCAATTTAATTGTCTTAAATTTATTACATAAATTATCAACTTGAGTTGGTAAACTTGTGAAGTGCAAGTGCACTATATGTGTTAGAAACCTCTTTTAATTCAATTTATTGATGTGATGTTTGGATTTGTAGAGATTACTTCTAAGGATGTTTTTATCCTTTATGATCCTAATGAAATTGATAAATTACAACTAAGTTCAATTCTGAAAAAATCAACTAAGTTCTAAAAATCATTTAAGTTTCTATTATGGAAAAAAACTGAAACAAATGTTTCTCTATCTTATGAAGAAATATGAACTATTTTATTTTTTAGTCTCTAAAAGAATTCTTATTCTAACAATATTGTGTATAAAGATAAAGTCAAATTCTAGAAAAATGAAACTTTATATGTTTTTATGTTTTTGAAATGAAATGTTCTGGAAATGAAAATAAGTAAATCACTATTTATTTTGAAAGAAATCACCCATGCACTGAAAAAGAAGTCACTCTTAAGCTACAAGAAAATCATTCACTCATTATTGAATAGAAATAACTCATGCTTTGCAAACTAGAAAATAAAATTCTCAATGCTTCTTGAAATAAACCATGCATGAACTTGAGGAACTATTTTATAACAAACTATTATTGCTTATGAATTACTCTATATTTTTAACAATTCGTAAGGGAAATGAATCTACATATAATGACAAAGGTAAACTATGTAAATTTCTACTTCAAATGGAAATGTATAATTCTAGAAACAACTACAACAAATGATACATTGGAATTATGAAAATAACTACATCAAATGGTAAAATGAAAACATGAAAACAACTACATTAAAAACATAAAATGCAGAACCTTAACTGTTTGCAGGGGCCCTTCACAAACAAGTGGTCTCAAAGTTTCACATGAACATTCAGCGACACATCAAATATTCAAGGAGCTTCTTCATTAAAAAATATGTAAAACATAGTTTTAACAATTCATGTATTCTTCATAAAATTAACCTCCCCTCTTTGTTTCAATGGGTTGCTTGTATAGGGGTTACAATGTAACTTCATAGAGATTCATATGGCTAAATATGAGAACTGAATGGACACCTAGTTGCCACGAATTTGATGAAGCACAGTCCATTCCAACCTCTGATTTCTTGATTGATCATTTATTGACACATGGGTGCAATGTTTGCTCACTCAACTACAAAATAGGGCTCCAAATAACCTGAAATATCTCCCAAATGGTAAAAATATAGGGAAACCTGTTTGTAGAGAACTTAACTGGGCCCATTCTGAACAAAACCCATGTTTTTTTTTTGTGAGTCTCACTTTAATTTGCATAGAAAACACGTTTTAAGTTGACTGGTCAAAACAACTGTGATTTTCCCTTAATCTTTGTCTGGATGTCCACATGTGCAAGCTGGGTGGAATTTGACCAACAACAATCCATATTGGAGCTTATAGAAATAATGTCCATGTGTTGTATTTCATTCTAGAGTGGTGCTATTACTTCAACCATGGAGACACTTGTAGAAACTATAGAAACTTGAGCTGTCAAACTATCATTAGTAAAACCATGCACAATTCTCTTAAATTCATTAAAAATAATGGAAATAATAATAAGAAACCATGTAAACATGTATGCGGGAATTTGATGAGTTTATGAAGAAATATTGTTTAAAATTATGACAATGGGTGAATGGAATGATGCAAAAATGGATGGTTTCATCAACAAAATTATGACAAATTGAATGGCCAACACCACTCTATTAATTTCTATTATCTCTAGCTTACAAAAAGCAAAGCTTCTTCGGTCCCTTTTTTTGTAAGTGAAAATATCTTTAATTGGTGATGTATTAGATTTATTAAATACCTTGATACATTTCATTGTTGATAGGATGGTAAAAAATGACAAGGGAACTCTCACTGAAATTCGAATATGTATGAAAAATGCATAAGGCAAAATTAATTTTTTCCAACTTGATTCATAACTACAAAGGGATAAACTACAACAACATAGTCATCATTTTGAACTTGTTTTTGTTTAAAACAATCCTATGTTTGAGTTTGAGATAGACTCCCATCAATTGTCAGAAAGTTATGAAATTAGTGAAGTTAAGGTTGATTCACATTCGGTGCTCATTTCGAGAACAAATTTTCATGTTGATACAAAAGTTCAGCCTACACTTCCCAAGCCTATCATCATACCTTGGGAAGAGATTATCAACAACATAAACACAATTAGTTTTGGATATGACAACGAGGTTTCTCTTCACACTCCAGCCTATTCCAAGCCCATCCAGTTTCATATTGTTGGGTTTCTACATGACAGATCAACTTCACCTCTTCCAAATATTTCTCATCTTCCACATTCACCACATATTATGTAACAGTCCCGGTTTAAAAACTTCATGTAATAAAATTAATAAAGGAAAAACAATAACCAATGTCATGGGACACGTATTCCAAGATTAATTTTGGGAAAAACATCCTACTGTGGGTGTTAAATTGGCAAAGGAAATGGAAAAGGCTTCGAAAAGGCATGAGGCATTAATTGGAATTTTATTTATGAAAATAATGGAAATTATTGGAAAATGAAGGATAAAGGTCACAGGTTGCATGTGAGGAGGAAAATGAAGGAAAATAATGGAAAATGAAAAAAATAGAGGCCTCATTGATAAAAAGGCTTATGAGGATTAGTTTGTAGCTTTTTGTTAGTTCGGTTTTGGAGCTCTCTCTCTCTCACTCTTGGATACTTAGAGAAATATATCATTGGATCAAGAAAAGTAAAGGAAGATCAAAGAAGGAAAATGGAAGAAAATATCAAACAAGAGCATAATTAAGTGGCTACAATAGGATTACTTAGAAGTGTCGATTTTCATGTGTCATTTCCTTGCCAGATTTGGCATGCATGGTACATGCACGTGTGTATCTGGTTCTCTTGTTGTCATTGGCATGGGTTTTAATAGGCATGCCAGTGATTTTTAGCCTTGCCTTGCCATTTCCTGATATCCATGGTGTGATGGGTTCTATTTTACTTGGTTAAGTTGGAGTTTTGGATAGTTTCAAAATTGAGTGGGGTGGTATCTGAAGAGGAACACAAGGCCTAGGAATACCTGGATCGGTATATGGTGGGATTCCAGTAAAGCCAGATTTTTTGTACCTTGGCAGGCCTAGGAATCCTTGGTTAGTGAATGGCGAGATATATGGTAAATCCTAGAGGTGTGTGCTCTCGATTAGGACTAGGAATCCTCGACCGGTGAATGGTGAGATATATGGTGAATCCTAGAGGGTGGAGTCTCGATTAGGCCTAGGAATCCTTGACCAGTGAATGACAAGATATATGGTAAAGCATAAATACTAGGAGACATGAAAATTCCTCACGTTGTAGGTGGAGAGATCTGGAGGCATCCATGCTTGTATAAGCCTAGTGATCCTTGGATTAGTATATGGTGGCAATATTGTAAAGCCCGATATTATATTTTTATTGTTTGGGCCTAGGAATCCCTTGGTGGATTGTGGTAAAGCCTAAGGAAACTTGGATTGGTTTTGTTGTGAGTCCCACATTCATGCTTGGAATATGGCACGTGGGTGATTAGCTAAAATAAAGATTTGGTTCAACTCAATCTATGGTTGGGTGGTTCGGGGAAGTCCCTAACTTGGTTGGATTATGCATTCACTAATAAGAGCTCATTGTCCTTTGGTATTTCATGTATAAATGTACTTGTTCATATGTGGTTTTTATGGTTGTTATTTCCTTGTTATTTATGTTGGTTATATGTCGGTTATGAGTATGTTTTATGCCAGACTTGATGCATGGCTCTTATCATGTTTTGATTAGAAAATGAATGAAAAATGAATATATTACCTAATACATTATAATGCAGCTATTGTGATAAGGAATCAATGCTTATTTACGAATCTCAGATAAGTATGAGACCTTTATGTTCAGATCTATTGTTATGACCTGTAGATTACATATTTGTGACATGTTTGATGAAATGCCTATCATGGATAGTAGGGGTCAGATCAAATACTTGTACCAATGATTTAATTAGTATCCTTATTCCATTGTTATTATTCATTTTTGTAAGTTTCTTGAAGTTTTGGGCAAAGGCTGGAGACCTAGCCCTGAAAAAGTGGCTCTAAATCCAAGGTCACTGGCTTAGGACTACCTGAAAGTTACATAGTTGTTGGCATGCCTTGCTTTGGGAGTAACTAGAAGGCCTCAGTCGCATGCATGGCTTGTCATGGGAGTAGTTGAGGGTCCATATTAGAGAAATGATAAGTTGTCTCAGGGGTTAAGCACCTAGAAGGGTTGGTTGCCTCTTGAAGGGTTTGTAGCTCATGAGGAAAGTCAAACTGGTTTTGTTTTGTCGATTCCACTTCCTTAAATGTACATGGGGAGTTTAATTACATCACAGTAGCCTCTCGTCGCATTTTTACCCCAGTGGACTGGTTAGCTTCGGTAAATGTGGGAGGAGGGTGTTACATATTATCAAATGCCAACATTGTGACAGAGTTGGCCATGTGAAAGATCATTGTTTGATCTCCATCCATGTGAGCATTATGGTCAATACACTCATTATTCAAATAGATGCTTCAGAAACAAGACTTTTGCAAGAACAAAGATTCACCTTGGATGGATCACTTCTTGGCATTAGGCTTCAACAACCAAGAAGATATTTTGATCATAGCACAAAATGTGTTTAAGAGTATTGAAAATTCTTGTAGTTGAGTTTTATTCATCTTCTCACCTTGTATATGACAGGGGGGAATTGATGGTCGTCTACAACATTCAAAGATAAATCAAGTGAGCATGAGCCACAACTTGAACCTGTTGTCTGAGCCTAGAGCTAGAGATAGCCATACCCAGATTCAGTGTTGTAGCCAAAGAAAAAAAACCCCATGAGATTTCAATTGGTTGGTGGCCTTCCTTAAACCACCGCAGGTTGAGTTCTCCCTTTTCAGGTTGAGGTTCTCCCTTTTTTTGCAGATTGATACCTCCCTTTTCTAGGTTTATGATCTCCATTTTCAAAACAATAGGGGCATTTCCTCTAGTAAAAGACTAACAAATTCTTTCCATATTTGAGTTGTTCCAGGAACTACACTAAGAGTTACAATTTGAGACACAAAGGTATCTGTTTTCAAAGCATTAGGGATCACTTCCTCCATAAAAAGACTTCAACTTCTAGCTAGAATTGGAAGAGTTCTAGGAAGTGCACTAAGTGTTCCAATGTTGGCGGTCATCCTTAAACCACTGTTGGTTGAGACCTCGAGTTCTCACACCTATACCTTCATTTAAGAGAACACATTCATTATATTTTTGTCATGCATTATTTTATTTTTGTATTATATCTCTCTTCTTGGACTCGTATATACCCATTCGGATTAAGGGGGGGAATGTTAGACACCTAATATACTAAGGGTTTTGGGTGTGGAATATGAAGAGCCATTGGAGTCCAAGAGACCTTGGAATATGAATTCAACAATCACAGAAAATGTATAAATGTACATCATTGTGAATAGTTAAGGAAATTAAATTTTTTATCTTTCATATATCTTGTCTATCATGTGTCTGTTTAACAATAACATCACAACAATATGCCCCACATGATATAAGCCTAACAAGTATCAAATCCACCAGCATAGAGAAAACTAATTAAAAGAAGAATTTCCCTGTTGTGTGCATGTTGTCATTTTGGAAGGAAAAATAAATAATCTTTGTTGGATTATGTATGTGGTCCATATTTGAAAGTGTATCTCCAACTCCATTTTGTTTTCTATAAATATGTGAATAATTCACCCCTTGAAATAGTCCCATCAATTTTCTGATTCTTTTCATCCAATTAGTAAGCATAGGAGGCACAAAGGTTGACCGATCCATAGCCTAATATATGACAACCTTTGAGTACCCAAAGACATATAATGTCACGATGGATAACCAATGAGCACAAAATAAAAATCCCCATAAAGCAATGATCTATGCCCAGGTATTGGAACCCCTCCCACTGTTTCAACTGAAGTGATAATATTTTCTAAGTTTAATAAAAAAGTAAGCTCCATTACCACACAAATACTTATTTGATGTCCCATCGAAAAAACCCATAGGAAATATGCACCAGATAATAGTGAGTTCAATGTTTCTTAGAGTTCACTTATTGGATATAATTATTATCTCTTCTTATTACCTACAAATGCATAATCAGTTATTAATATTATTAATATATATACTCTTTAAAATATTCATTAATAATTTATAAAATATAAATCTTCACGTAATAATTTTATTAATATAATCAATATGAATCCATTTTAATTATTTATTTATACTCCATTTTAACTATGGATCTATTCTGGTCAGCTCCAAGCATTGGTTGAGCTCTAGGGTTTGTGAGTTGCAGGTCGGAGGGTTTCGTGGTTCCATTTGAATGTTGCAGCAAGCTCTGGCAGATGGCAGGGCCCATCTTGCAGAGCTCCTCAGACGTGGATCATTACTCGCCAATCATATGAGACGCACGGGGGTCAATGGGGCCCCGTCATATAAACAAATGGTTCTGGAAAAGGGTAAAGGCCCTGGCGAAGGAGTGTAGATTGCGGGTTCTGAGGCTGCCGGGAAGGAAGTTACTGGCAAGAAGAAAAAGGATAGTGTGGTCTTCAAGGAGGCGCAGAGTCAAAGGCCGGTAGGTGGCATCAAAATAACGGAAGGAGAAGACAAGGATAAACCTTCTCCCGAGAAGGAATCTCCTACGACAACAGAAGGGACAAAAGCTACAGTAGAAAATCAAGCCCAATCCCAGGATGGCTCAGATACTTCGGGATCTGGCATAGGCAGCAAAAAGCTGGTGGAAAATGGCGCTATAAACTGAAAACTTCAGAAACTCTTTGGGTCATCATCACAAATCCAGAAATGCAGGAATACAGGGATCACATGTCTATATACGCACTGATCTATAAATTTATCGGTTTTTGGCCTACAGAAAAATCCCTATGCCAATGGATTAAGCAACAATGGAAACTCAGAGGCGATGTCTAACTCCACCTAGGAGCGAAGGGGTTTTTTACGGTGGTTTTTACCAACCTGGAAGAATGGGACCGTATTTTTTATGGGGGCCCCTGTTTCTATGCTTCGGCAGGTCAATACATGAGACCATGGAAAACCAAATTTTCCCCATAACAGGAAATGTTTACCCATGTGCCGGTATGGATTCACCTCTTCTCACTCCCCATCAACTATTGGAGGCGCTCGGTGCTTGAACAGATCGGTAACAAACTGGGAAAATTTGTCCAAGCCTCGAAAGCTACCTTGCAAAATAAGTATACCTCCTATGCAAGAATATGCGTTGAAATGGATGTTTCAGGAGCACTGCATGAAGGGTTGTGGTTGGAATTCTAAGATGAAGTTTTCTTTTAGGCCATCGACTATGAGCAGATCCCCTTTCGATGTCGTAGATGCCATGAACATGGACCCCTCTTAACAAACAAACAAAAAAGAGTAAGGAAGGAATGCCGAAAGACCAGGAAGGCTTTACTCGTCCATACGAGAGACAAAGATCTAACAGAAGGAACCACCCTAGAACAGGGACATCCACTAAAGGGAATGACAATGCCTTTGCAGCTCTAGGTGGAAAAAATGTTATAGAAGAAGACTCTAATCCACTGGACTCACAACCGGATATAATGGGAGCTACCCAGTAGGAGAACCTAAGCCCTAGAACGAAAACTATGGAAGAGACCCCTGAAGGAATATAACACACTTGCGATGTATAAGGGGATGCAGAGATGGCAATAAGTGAACCAGGAACAGAGCATCTAGAACTAAGGGCATCCTAGATATAGAAGGCATGGACCTGGTCACCATGGTCAAACAATGGAAGGAAAAAGGAATGGAACACATCTCGGCAGAGGAAATGGACAGGGTAAATTTCCTATTTCTGGCTCAACAAGAGGTAGAGTCCAAGGGCCAGAAAAGAGGGCATGGTGCAACCAAAGGTATGGGAATCAAATTCCAAGGTCTGTGACAGATTAACCCAAAGGAAAAACCTCGGCGAAAAAGGGGGAGATGATCAAACAAGGAAGCTCTCCAGGAACTAGGCCAAATGCTTCTAAACTTAGGTAAGATGAAAGCCCTCGAGGCTTTTACTTCCTCTTCTTAACTCTATATTTTTATCATGAAGATATTATCTTGAAATGCTAGGGAGCTAAATAGCCTAAGGAAACAACGACTTATGAAGAAGAAAGTCAAAAAAGAAAACCCAGATATGATCTTTCTACAAGAAACAAAATGCTCAAGTAAAAATATGCAGGAAGTAAGTAGGAAAATTGGTAAAAGAATGGAGTATCTAGAAATTGAATGTAATGGAAATGAAGGAAGACTGGAAACTTTATGGAACCCCCAATCATTTCACTTAGTCAATGCAGAGGCAACAAGATCTTATGTGTCTTTGGAGATGCAAATCATCGGAGAACCAGGTACTTATCTATTTACCAATGTTTACGGGCCTCAAAGATTGGAAGATAGTTGAGACTAATGGACCAACTTTCCCAATTGCAGCATCAACACGTTGGTGTTAAAGGGATCTATGGGGGTGATTTAAACATGATCACCTCGCTAGGGGAAAAGAAAGGTGGGTTGAGGAAGCTAAATTGGGATGCGGAGGCCCTTAGAGACTTCATCAGGACAGCCAGGCTAGTTGATATCTTTCCAAGAAGCGGGATGTTTACCTGGAATAAAAAAAGGGGAGGAGATAGGAAAATTTCCTCTAGTCTCGACCGCTTCCTCCTAACAGAAGACATCATTTTGGCAAGAGTAACATTGGAGACAAATATTATCCCAAGTGGTGGTTCTGACCACTCGCCTATCAGCTTGGATGCTGCCATTTTGGGAACTCCCAAAAATCTCCCTTTCAGGTTTGAAAATTTTTGGCTGGACCACCCTGACTTCAAATCAAAAATTAAACAATGGTGGCAGGAGCCCATGATGATCAGAGCTACGAAGATGTTTCATCTTCAAACAAGGCTGAAACATATCAAAGCCCGAATCAAAACCTGGAATCACAAAGTGTTTGGAAATATATTCAAGGAGAAGCTAGCCTTGGAGGAAAAAATGGAAAGACTGCATCAGGATTGGATAAATGAGGAAAGTTCTCAAGATTTAAAACGTATGGAGCAAGATCTCATGAGGAAATGGGACGAGAGATGTCAGCAGGAGGAGGTCTTATGGAGACATAAATCTCGGGTTCAGTGGCTAAAGGAAGGTGAAAAGAACACTAAATTTTTCCACAGGTCAGCTATGGACTACAGACGGGCTAATAAGATCATTCGATTAAAAGATAAGCAAGCGATTTATTTTGAATCTCAGAAGGAAATCCCTAACCTCCTAGTAAACCACTTTGCTCACATTGCCAAGGAACCTGATATAGACAGGGAAGAAGTCATTCGGGAAGTGGCCACTTCCATACCTAGGATCTTGACCGAGGATCACAATAGAAATTTGGACCCCCCCATCTCCATGGCAGAAGTGGAAGAAGAAGTTCAGGAGATGCCTAATTATAAATCACCTGAACCTGATGGCTTCACCATTGATTTTTTCAAAGCTTGCTGGGACACGGTGCAAAATGATATTTGGGAGGTAGTTGAAGACTCTCGTAAAACCTCAGCTATCCTGAAATATCTGAATTCTACTTTTATTGCCCTCATTCCTAAGGAAGTGGAGGCCTTCTCTCTGATGAAATTCTGCCCTATAGCCCTGTGCAATGTTCTATATAAAATTATCTGTAAGGTGATGGCTAACAAATTAAAGATTATCCTTCCGTTGATTATCTCTGAGGAGTAATCCGTCTTTGTTGAAGGTAGATGGATAATGGATAACATCCTTCTAGCACATGAGATGATTCACTCCTTACAGTCCTAGCAAAAGGCAGGTATGATAATCCATCTTGATCTATCGAAAGCTTATGATAAGGTTAGGTGGAGATATATGGAGGTGTCAGCAATGTTTGGGTTTGGCCAATGATGGATAACTTGGGTGATGGCTTCAATGGCTAAGTCCCCGAGTTTTTTGATCCTGGTTAATGGAGCCCCTGCTAACCCCTTCACTCCCTCAAGGGGGATCAGACAAGGTGACCTGATCTCTCCATTTCTATTTGTCATTATTATGGAGGGGTTAAGTCGCATCATCAAAACGGCTAAGGCAAGAGCTAACATTGTCGGCCTTAAACCTCTTCAAACAAGCCCTGCGACTACCCATCAGCAATTTGTTGATGATACGATGCTCCATGGGATTCCTACTGTTCGAGAGGCTCGGGGTTTCAAGGCTATCTTAGACCTCTTCGGTCGAGCTTTAGTTATGGACTTAAATTTAGAAAAATCAATGATTTTTTTCTTAAATACACATGTAGCCATTCAGAGGAACCTCACAGCCATTATCGCCTTTCAAAGGAAAAGCCTCCCATATAAATACCTGGGGATTCCATTAACATATAAACCACGGCAAAAGATTCATTGGGAAAAACCACTCTATTCCCTAGAAGAACGAGGAAATTATTGGACGAACAGGGCTCTGAATTTTGCAGGTCACTTGGTCATGACAAAGGCGGTGTTGCAAGCTATCCCGCACTATATACTTTCCATTTTTCCAGCGCCGAAGGGGGTCTTCCAGAAAATTAGAGACATCCAACGGAAGTTCATTTCATCAGGAAAAGCTCAAAATAAGAAGTGGGCCCTAGTGGCTTGGAGGAAGGTCTGTAAACCTAATATCCTGGGAGGTCTTGGTCTTCAAGACCTAGAAACTGTTAATAAAGCTTGCGGGGCCAAGCTCTGGTGGAGATGGCTTAAGGAACCCACTGCCCCTTGGGCGGTGCTCTGGAAGGACAAATAAGTAGAGGATTGGCGCCCCCCTGATTTAGTCAGATTGACAGGGGAGATCACAGGATCCCCTATTTGGAACTTAGCTTGTGCTAATAAAAATATCATCCAGGATCACTACTTTTGGGAAATTCGGAATGGCCAAACGACATTCTTCTGGGAATATGCCTGGCAACAAATGCCTAAGTTGGGGAGTCTCGAGTATCAACTCATGCAACAAATTTTTTAGAGGTTGGGCAAGATAAAGGTTTATCACTATTGGACCAATGATCATTTGGACCCCTAGTGGTGGAAATGGGCTTTGGACCTTCCCTCCCAAGATGAAAGGGTCCTGAACCAGTTGGCTTCTCTGCATCCAAGGGTGGAGAACAGGAAGGTGTGAAGCTCGCTGGAGGTAGATCAGCTCCTGTGGGGTAGAATGGAGGGAGGGGATTTTAACCTCAAAGAGGCGAGACACTACCTAGAAAACAGGGATTTAGAAGAAAAAGTACGCTGGCATGACAATGTCTAGGATTCCATATACTGGCCCATGATTAAAAATTTCCTTTTGGATCCTAATGAATAGGAAAATTCTCACTTGGGAGAATCTGATCAAAAAAGGGTTCATAGGCCCGTCGCACTACTGTCTGTGTGGGGCAGAGGAGGAAATGATGAACCACCTCCTGAATTCCTGTAACTGGGCCACTAATTTATGGGATTGGATGGCGGAGATTTTCTGGAAATCAGACAGAAGTAGAGATTCCATCGAAGACACTATCGCTAGGTGGAGGACTAAGTATGTCGATCACAAAACTGTTAACCTCTTATGGCATCTTGGCCCTAGGTTCCTCATTTGGTTGGTTTGGAAGGAAAGAAATAAGAATATCTTCCAGGATGGGGGACGCCAAATTGACCAAATCAAAATCGAGATCATTAAAGATATGAGGGAAACGACCCTTACCCAGGTTAAAGGGGATCTGAATGACAGGCCTTCGGTTGGCGAACAACACATTCTGGCTCTTTTCGGGCTTGAATGTGCTAGTGGCCCGAGTCTGCTTGCTCGCCCTCTAGCGCTTCCTCCCTCCCTTCAATGTTGACAGCTCCCTATCCCCGGTTACTGTAAGTTGAACTTTGACGGTGCTTCGAGAGGCAATTTGGGCTCGGCAGCTTTTGGAGGGGTTATTAGAGATGACAAAGGTGCGATCCTAAATATCTATAGCAGCTCGCTTGGAAAATCTACTAATAAAAAAGCGTAATTTTCTACTTTGGAACATGATCTGAGGATTCTGGTCCATTTGAATAGAAAAAATACCATTGTTGAAGGGGACTTTATGCTGGTGATTAATGCTGTGAAACGCTTGCAGAATGGGACAAAGCCGAGTAAGGTCACCAAGCACTGGCACCTCTTGCAAGCCACGACGCTTGTCCTTGCCCACATTTCTATGCTAAAGGGTATTTTGTTTCAAGTTGTCCATCACTCAACAAACTCAATGGCAGATATTTTGGCTAATCATGCGATGGACAACCCTGAGGTTGTTCTTGATGCCCGTTGGCAGGATGTGAGACTTGAAAACTTGTGGAAGGAGTGTGAACAGACTGCCATCAAGGATATGACTGGATCATCAGATGGCAAGGACAGTTCTCACGTAATTGAACATTAACGTTGTATGCGGTTCCCCAGATATTTTAAGCTGGTGCAACGGTATCAGTGCCCTCTGTCTTGTGAGAAGTGTGGGAGGTGGATGGAGAGTTATAGCAGGGATCAGGCCAGGTACACCATCACCTGTAATCCTACGATGTGGCAAAGAGACATTATGTGAGTGTGCATCAATCCTTTCAAGGGGGATCGCATGGGGTTGGGAGATCTCCCCCACTTGATGAATGATCAGATTACAAGGAGTAATGATTGCAAAAGATGGACGACTCAATCCAGGTTTGATAATAACTGCATCCATATTATAAATACAGGGTAGGGTTGTAACGGTGAGGTCATAGCTATTGTGCAGAGAGTCCAGCCTCTTGATCTCGAGTTTCTCAGCTTTCTAATTCTTATTAGCACGCTTGGTGAGAAGGGGTGGGGGCACAGCATGGCTAAACGCTCCCTGCGCAGCTCCAAGGCTATAGCCAAGGTTCAGGCGGTGGAGGAAGACTTGAACAGATCTGTCTCCCACAAAGGCAAGAAAAATATGGAGTCGCTGCAGGCCGAAGTGGCCAAAGTTAGAGAAAATGTGGATGATAAGGCCATTCAGGAGGAAGTTGATTGGATTACCAACCTTGGTACCCCTACCACTAGGTCCACACAATTCTTGTGTACCCAGGCTATGGCCTGGAATATGAAGACCCTGTTGGCTAAATCGATGAACATGTAGGATGATTTGAATCGGGCGGCGTTCCAAGTGGGAAACTTAGGGTCGGCTAGAAATTCGGCCCGATTGGACAATTTGGAAGTGACCCTAAAGTCTTTGGTAGAGGAAATGAGAGCATAGTCTTGGCGTCTCGAAGGTTTTTTGCAGCTCTTTGAGACCTACCTGAAGTATGTGGTGAATATTTCTATCCAAATGCCCTATGAGAACCACAAGACTATCGTGATCCGCAGGTTCAAGCCCCGGAACACACCAAGCTAGGAGCAAACTGTTGGTACGAGCGTGGATGTTAGCAAAGAGGATGCAGACGTGGGGAGTAAGAATTAATTTCCTGTTTGTGCCTTCTATATTGAATGGGTTGCTGGTTTCCTGCTTATCTTTTTGTGACCTCTTTTTTCAGCTGGCTAGTCGCCATTGGCTTCCTTCCTAGGAGGAAGACCAAGTTTTGTAGTTTGCATCAGGGGTTTTCCAAGCCTTCGAAGGCTAAGAAAAGTGTTTGGTTTTGGTTTTGTGCTGCAGTCTTTTGGCATTCCTGGTTAACAGGGTTTATTTTTTGTATTGATACCGACATGCCCCTTTTTGTAACTCTACGTACATTATTTTCCTTTTAATACAATCAACTAATTTACACAAAAAAAAAACTATGGATCTACTAATTGAACAATACAATAATCTATCCATGTGCCTTCAAAATTTGGATTTGTTTTCTTTAGTAAAAATTCCACATCAATGTTCCAGGGTTCGTAGGGGGGCAACATACTATCAAGAGAGGACCGAAAGCGGGAACTCTTCTAGGCACTAACATTTGCAAGAGTTTGCAAGTTTATATATGGAGCTTACACCTGTTCATATTCAAGAAGAAATTGCAAGAGAAGAGAGTGAGGCTCCATCACATAGATCCTTCGTCTCTGAAACCAAAGTTATGATTGAATGGGTAGATTGGATCCCTGATATAGGGCACATCATAGGCCTTTCAATCAATATATGCAAACCTTAGATTTATATTGGCATTATGAAATTTATATTTGGACGCAAATTAGTGGAAAGACATGATCATAGGGATATGTCCTTAATTCTCTCAAGCACCTCCACAACCACTTGAGCACCACAGATCAAATACTAGATTAGATAGAAGAACACCTCGACCTACCTCCTATAGGAAACATTGCTCAGGAAAAGGTGAAAGACCCTATTCGAATTATTTTTTTTGATTCAAAATATTTAGATTAATTCCTCATGTTTGTGCTTTTTCTGTTTTATGTTGTAACTCTCCTTATTCAATACATCTAAGGGAAACACACTGGTTACCCTGAGTTTTTTGTATCCTCTTTTTGTATTTTGGTAGCTTAGTCCTCTCCCCGAAGGGTTATATTTCAATTATGGTCAGGTCTTTGCAACAAGACACTGACAAGGACTAGGAAGTTCATTATTGAATCTCTAACTTTTTTAGTTAATACAATATTCGCCTTAAAAATATATATATATAGATCTACTAATTGTAGAGAAGATCCAATCTCTCAAGATACAATTTCTTTTTAGTGCAAAACTTATGGAAATATTTGCACCTCCAGAAATTTGATTACTCTCTTTCTTTGATAAATTTAAATTTAAGATGGATATATGTTAGTTTTTAGTGATACTATTTATATTATATATAAATTTCTTTAATATATTATATATATATTTTAATGTGATGTGCATAGGATTAATTTTATATAAAAAAATTTGTGAATTTAGAAAAATAATTTTTTGTAAGTATTGAGTTTTTATATGTTTATTAATTAATTTAAATATGAAATTCTGAAATATTATAGTTACAAATACAAATCATCATTATTTTAATTTATATGGTAATATTAATATATATATATATATATATACACTTACTTACTTACTTCTAATTATATGTTTATTAATTAAATTTAAACAAAAATTTATGAAATAACATGATTATAAATATAAATTATCATTATTTAAATGTTTTTAATTACTTCTAATTATATGTTTATTAATTAAATTTAAACAAACATTTATGAAATAGCATGATTATAAATATAAATTATCATTATTTAAATGTTTTTAATGTGATATATATATATATATATATATATATATATATATATATATATATATATATATATATATATATATATATATATAAACCCTTTTTTGGGGCTGGTCTGTTATTCTATATGAATAAAGATTTTTTAAAAATCTTTATTCATATAGAACAACAAACCAGCCCCAAAAAATGGTTTTTACAATGCTCCATGAGCTGTATTGTTCCAGGATCAGACTTTATAAATGCTGATTTACATTTTGAATCTTTACAAAAACCATCAAAACTGGATCAATAGATAAAAAACTTTTAAAGTTCCGCAATTTTCTAGAAACTATATTATGAGAGCTTCTTCTTCAGCAGAAGAAACATCAGTGATGATGAGACGACTCGACTGTAAAATCAAGGCTTGTTTTGATAGGAGATCAACTTCTTCATTCAATTCCCTGAAAACATGTCTGAAAACCAGAGAGGAGAATTTGGAAAAGAGGTGTTGGATGGCTTTCAAGACTGCTTGTAAATGTGGAGCCATGATTCAAGCTCTCTTAGCAGCCCACTCCACAACAACCTTGGAGTCACCAAAACACTGCATTTATGTAATTCCTTTATTATGAGCAACAAATAAAATAACCTAGAGAGCTTCCAGTTCAGCTTTATTGTTTGAACCTTGACCTGGAGTGAATTTTATCTTGAACTTCCTTCTTGAAGGGAGGAATAGCATGGTGCCTGCACTGGAAAGTGGAGGGGATCCCTGACTTGCACCATCGAAAAAAGCCTAAGGAATAGAGTGGTTGATGTATGGAGGCTGGATGGTTCTTGATTTTTTTATTTTAGGCTGCCTTGAATGCTCCTTTGTCCACTGGATAATCAAAGAAGCTGTCAACTCTTCTGGGATATATACCCCATTAAAAATGGCAGAATTTCGAGCCCACCATATCCCAAAAGCAAATAGAGAGGGTAGCGCAGCATAAGAGCTTACCCCAGGGAGGTTCCACCACTAGTAAGCACAATCAAGGAAGGAGTGTGCCTCGTCCAAGCGTGTAGAAGTGAAGGCTTTGGAGGCAGTAGACCAAACATATTTTTCATAAGATCAAAAGAGAAATAGGTGAGGCCGAGATTCAAAGTAAGATCTACACAACGAGCACATGCTAGGCCCAGCCCATCCTTGTTTTTGTAAATTTTCCCAGGTTAGAAGCTTGTTTTTAAAGACCAGCCATATCACCAGCTTAGCTTTTAAGTTCCCAAGATATTTCCAAATGAATTTCCACCAATATTCCTTGTCTGAGACAGAATGTTCCTCCATGTAGGCCTTATAGCCTAATTTTGCAAAAAAGCTCTGGTATTAGAATTTTTCTTCCATGCCAGAGTATCTTCTGCCTTCGGGTCTAAATGTATGAAGTTGTTCACCAGCATAAGAACATAAGTTGTCCATTCAATAGAATCCTCCTCATTGAGAAGAAGAGAGGTCATGGATTTCCAACCATCAGATCCCAAAGCCTGAGGAAATGAAGTGGTTGCATCAGAAATAGTGTGAATCTGATATGAGCTCAGGATATTACGAAGTCTCTCAGAAAGTTTATAAGAATTACCCACTCCAACCCATGGGTCCAAACTGATCCGAATCTTATCACCCTTCCCAATGTTCCATGCAACCTAATCTCCAATCAGAGGGTAAGATTGGACAAGGGCTTTCTAGTAGATCAATCCATTCTTGTGAGATTTGTTCTGCTTACAAATCCAATCTATGACCGAAAAGTATTTATCACATAGAGTTCGACTCCAGTGGGAGCTTGGATTCACCACCATTCTCCATAAATATTTAGCTGCTAAAGCTTGACAAAAAATGGGAAGATTTTTGATTCCCCAGCCGCCAAGTTCTTTTGGCATAGCTAAAGACTTCCAATTAGATAAGGGGATACCTTCATCTATTTTAAACGCAGTCCATAAGAAATAGAAGCAAAGTTTCCTAATTTTATGAAGGATGCCTTTAGGTATGGCAGCAATGGAAGCCCAATAAACTAAGATGCTCTGGAGGACAGATTTAATGATTACTAAGAGACCACTTATGGACATGCATCTGTTCGTCCATAAATTTTTTTGATTTTCAACTTTTTTATAGAGCCATATCCAATACTTGAATTTGTATGAGTTTGGTTTGAGCGTGAAGCCCAGATACTTAAAACCATCCGCCCAATTAGCCATAGGAAAAGGTAAAGACGAATGGATTTCATTCATAAGGGAAACAGAGGATAAGTTATGAATAAGAATAGACTTTTCTGAATTAATCAACATCCCCATCGCCTTTTGAAACAGATCCAAGCTCTTTGCAAGGGAGGAAGCATTATCTTTTGTAGCCCTGCCAAAAAGAAGAATATCATCGACAAAGAGAATATTACTCGGGATTTCATCACCAGTAATGGGGATACCTTTAACAAAACCAGAGCAGCAAGCTTGATTTATGATACAGCTCAAAGCTTCAGTAATTAATAGAAACAAGAAGTGGGATAGTGCACATCCTTGACGAAGCCCTCTTGTAGGGTGAAAGAATTCTGATGGAACGCCATTTATTAAAATTGCAAAAGAGGCTAACTGAATACAACCCATGAACTAGTTGAAAAAATCCACATTCATTCCAATCTGTGTTAATTAAAGTCGAAGAAAAGTCCAATTGACCCTGTCATATGCTTTGGATAAGTCCAACATGAGTGCAAAAGAGGCCTTTTTATTTAGCTTCATAGAGTGTAAATCTTCTTGAGCTAAGACAAAAACATCATGAATTTGACGATTTTGGAGAAAGCCAAATTGTTCTTCCGAGATGATAGAGCTGAGGATGGGCTTAATACGTTGTGCAATGATTTTTGAGATAATTTTGTAAATCAAGTTGTAGCAAGAGATGGGATGAAAATTCCCAAAAGTAAGGGGAGATTGCTTTTTGGGAATGATCGCAATGAATGTAGAGTTTAAGGAGCTTAAAACCTTCCCAGAAGATTGGGACTCCCTAACAACTTTCAGCGGATCATCCTTCAATAGATCATAGAATCCTAGGTAGAATTCTATTTTCATCCCGTCCGGACCAGGACTTTTATTTTTATTAAAAGAGAGGAGAATATATTTTAATTCTTCTTCGTCAACCACCTTTGTAAGACTAGAATTCATCTCTTCAGAAATCAATCTTGGGAACAACTTAATAACTTGTAAGATTTCCTGAATAGGACATCCCTTAGGTTCAGTGAAAGCATTTATGAAGTGTTGGACCCCAGCACTAGCTTTTTCTTTGAAGGACCGAACTTTTATATTGTTGGAATCCATTATTTCTTGAATAGTATTAATGTTGTGTCTGTGTGAAGCATATCGATGGAAGAACTTAGTGTTTTCATCCCCAGCTTGGATCCAGATTGCATGACTTTTTAATCTCCAAAGCAATTCTTCTTTTGAAAGCAGATTATGACGCTTATGTTCAAGAGTTTTTAAAGAATCTAATTCAACCGAAGAAAAACAACCATTGGAAGAGGATTAGAGATTGGCAAGCTCAAATTCAATCTTTTTTAAACTCGCCATTTGATTGAACGAAATTTATGGAACCAGTTCTTCATTAATTTTTTAATATTTTCCATATTAGAGGCCCATTGTTTCATAAAAGGGACAAGGGAGTTAGAGGAAAGATGAGTCCAATTATTTGAAATAAGAGAATTATAATCCTCCTCCAAAAGCCAAGCCAGATTAAATTTGAAAGGGGAAGGAGGTTTTAATTCAGGAGCGTCAACAGAGAGAATAATAGGACGATGATCGGATAAACCCCCAGAATCGGCCCAAGACTGAATTCTGAGAGGTTTATCGAAAAAGTCCTCTGATAAAAGAAATATGTCGAGTATTTTTTCCACAACATCATCTCCTTTACGCATGTTCTGCCACGTAGGAGAGAGCTTATGGGGTTTTATATCCACTAGGGAATGGGAATCTAACATTGAAAGCAGGAAAGGAGCCAGGGGGTCAACACGAGCTGACTCACCCCACACTTCTTGGGAGGAAAGGGTGAAATTGAGGTCACCTCCCAACATGAGAGGCCGAGGTAAATCAGGGAAAGAGGAAAATAGGGACGATCAAAATAGTTTCTTGTTCAAACAAGGGCCATAAAGGTTAAATAAGGAAAAATAAATCCCGGACTCTCGGTCAAAGCATGGCGAGAGAATATATGCTTGGTGGCAGGAGGAGGATAAGACATAAATAGAAGGGCCGCAAGCTGTCAAAAATCCTCCTGCCAACCCCACAGGGTCAATGAAGGTAAAGGACCAGTATTTTAGCCATTTTTAGAGGTATTCCACGACATAAGACCCAGGCAACTTTGTCTCTTGAGGAAGAATTATGCTGGGAGAAACAGTTTGTACTAACCGCTTAAGGGCAAGTTTTGAAGGGGTGCCCCCAATACCCCTCACATTCATGGAGATCAGGATCATTTGGAACCCTTGGAAGGGTTTTTCCTAGCTCCAAGTGCCCTTTGTATCATTTTTTGTTGACCTGCATTGATGTCCGCGGAGGCTTGAGATTGAGATTTAGAAAAATGAGATTTACACCCCACACTGATTTTGGGAGATGGGTCAGAGACTAGGCCACCTTTTATAGCAGGGACATTACGAAGAGAAGAGCGAGATCGCAATTTGGAGACATAGGAGGGAGAGGGGATCTAGGAAGGGCGAGGAAGTGCAGGAGGAGAAGAGGAAAGGCAGGGGAGACATGAGGAGAGGAGGAAGGGGAGACCAACCACGAGGAAGAAAGAGGGATTTCACGGAAGAAGGGGGAGGGGGGGAGGAGGAGAGGCATGATTGTCCAAAGAAACATCTGATAAAGGTAACAATATAGAGGAGAGAGGTGAAGAGGAGCATGGGAGCATACCTAAAGAGACAGGAGTGGCAGCATCAGGCACCAGCTCGGTTGAGGCCTTTGATGGCACTGAATCTCCATCCATAGTGGTATGGACCACTGTGAAAAATGCTACTGGCTCAGTCTTTTCCATTAAAACCCCAGGAAAATCATGCTTGGCTTCTGAAGGAAAGAGAGGAATTGCATCATCCTTAACTACTTTCCTCCATTCTTTCTTGTATCTGGGTCAAGAGAGGTCAGGACGTGGGCACTAGGCCGCAAGGTGGCCAACTTGTCTGCACAGGAAACATTGGAACGGTAGTTTCCAATAATCAATTTTTTGATACCACAAGCTTCCATGTAGTTCCAGAGCTATTCCTTCATATAAACCATCACGAACGTCCAATTCAACTTGAATTTTTGGGCATCTTCGATCTGATTTTGAGTCCCAATTGTCTTCAAGAGAAATGAAGGATCCTATCTTATTTCCAATGGCCTCAAGCAAAGAGCGTTGCCAAAAAAATTGAGGGAGACCTGGTAAGATTACCTAGACCCTCTGCAAGTGTTGAGGCGCGTTATCAACGTTAAAATGGACATCCCAATTTTAAGTACTAACCCCGCAAGGCCCCAATTCCACACACGGTTTAAAAGCTTCAATTTATCATCTATGTTAAACAACTTGAACAGCAACCAACTGCGAGAAATTTGGTGGAAGGACGGGACATAGCCCAGCACTGGAAACCATTGTTCAGTAAGCCAAGCTTGAATAATGCTTTGGGAAGCCATTCTCCCGCAAAAATGACCCACCAGAGCTTTATCCAAGTAGTCAGGGACTTCTGATATAGAAATGTCCTTGCCCACAATAAGTTTGATCGCATTTGGTTTCGCACGAACACCCTTCCTGCCTTGCTTGATGTTACGATCAAATGCTGGAGTGTTAATTCTGAGGCACGCAGTACAATCACTGTTAGTGGGAGCAGAGGCGCCATCATGCGAGGTTGAGGAGTGCGCAGAAGGATTATCAGTCTGGGTACCATGGGAAGTACAGTGAAACGAGGTAGCTCGTTTCATGAAATAGAATTGTCCTGGGAGAACGAAGCCCGCCTCCAGACTGTAAATGAGATCAACATCATCAAGGTTCATGGTGAGGTCAGCAAGGCCGCAAAGAAAATGAAGGGAGCTACGTGCAGGGCAGCGAAGGAAGGCAAAAAGAAACATGTACAACCCCAAAACCTAAGGCCGGAGAAAAAACTACCCTCCCCGCGAAGAAAAGGGAAGTCACATACGTGACTGCAGAGGCCCGAAGGCCACAGAGGCCGAAAAAGGACGAAAAATCAGAGCAAAAACCTATATCAACCATCTAACCTTATATATATATATATATATATATATATATATATATATATGTTATGATTTTTTAAAATTATATTAATTAAAATAAAATTACAATATAGAAAATTGAATTTAATCTATTTATTATTTTTATCTTTTTCGATATTATGTTTTATTCTTATTATTTTCTATGTGACACTTCATTGAAATCTCATCTAAAGCATCACTACCAGATCTCCTTCGTAGTGGATTTTAGAGCACCTATGAACATATTAATATACTATTTTGTTTTGTAACTTAATTTTTTCATTGATATATTACAAAATTACAAAGGCCATGAGTTATTATGTTTATGGCTTACAACATGGGAAACCAAAGTAGAGATAAAACAACTGCTATCAAGTGGTGCACAAAAATGAGTTGTAGGGTGGAGCATTAGACTACAAAGTATTAGAGTTATCCCTATAATGTGAAAACAAGCTGAGAATATGAGAAAATAATAGACCAAAGTTTCAACCGCATGCATATAACAAATAAACGAGACCATGAAATTGAATACCAACTAGTAGAATAACAAGATAAACTGGAGTTCTAAACAAAGAAAACCAACCAAAAAATAAGAAAGATTGATGCCCTTGCAGTGTGGCACCACTATCAATAAGAACTTCAAGGCATTCATCTTGTGTAATACATTTTCCCTACCATCTCACCTGTGAACCAACACTATTCCCTGAAGTGTCTTTATGTGCTAATATCAATCCATTCTATACAAGTAATGATTATGTTTTCCCCTAGTGTTTCTAGTATCTAGAATCTAGGCAACGATAACATCCAACACCTTTGAGTCCATAATGCCCTTGTCTTTCACTGCAATATGATTTTTTTATTGTATCTCAAGGGGAGTATGAGCCCGAGAATTAAGCATAGGGGCATAAGCATGGAACTAAGTTTGCAAGCCTCTCATACCCCCACATCCTATGTCACATTGACAACTTCGAGCACACTAGCATGTCATCGTTGCTATAGGAATGAGGGGGCCAATTTGACTAAGTAGCCCCAAGGGTGAGGGGTGAATGAAATGCAACCCGGAAAAAGAGATTAAGAATTTTTTGAAAAATGAATACATAATCTACTCTTTGCCAATAAATCACTATGTTTAGGGTGAGAGGAAAGCCAATGAAAGTTATCTAGACAAAAACAAGAAAAGGAAAGAGTTGCGACCAAGGTTCTTGACAATAGAAGAAACAATAAGAAGAGAATTACTAATTCAAAATTTGTGATCATACAGAAAAACCTAAAGATTGTTCCCCAAGAAAAATTTGAAGACAAAGCACAAGAAAATTCAATGTTGGACAACATGGAAAGTGGTACCATATGGTACCATGCATCACAACCAAGACATGTATTAATTATCCAGAACCAAGCTCTCCTTTCTCATTACCACTCTCAAGCTATGAACACCCCATCCAAGTGGCACAATAATATACTATAAAATTAATATATTTATTTCAAAAATTTAGTATATTAAATATTATATAAATAATAAACATAATAAGAAAGAATCACAACTTCAACTTGGGCATTGAGTATGCTCTAAAACTACTTTTCTACTTGGCTAAGAGCTCATTTTCAGCTGGCATAATGAAACAGGGAAAGGCCTAAGACCTAGAGGCATCTCGCAAGAGTCAAAGCCTCTGTCTTTATAGACCATCAACGAGGCAATTCCAAGTAACTTGGCTTTCCTTGAATAACGATGATGATTCAATGTGCATTCACTGATTGCAGCCAACAATAAATAATTATCCCATTGTTAATTTAACAACTAAATTATAATAACTTTTCCCATTATTTAAAAATATATATTATTCCATTAAAGTCAATTTCAAATCTGTAACTTCAAATTTGTAATGGTTTTTGCACATCACCGACAACTAGTAATTTGCGATCAAATTACGTCGCTGCCTCGCAATAAACTCAAAATGATCTTAAAATGCCTCCTATTCATCGCTCCTACTCAATTCAGTCAGGGAAATTAAATAATGATCTTTTAATTTTATATACATGAAACAAGTAAGTCTGAATTGCAAAGTATTGAGTTCGGCACCATTATGTATTTATTTAGAAGTAGTTGCAGTGTGTTGATGGGAAAATTTGTCTGGCCAACAGCAGGGGATCTCCCCGGTAAAAGGTCCCAATTAGACCTTGAATCGTTTGGAATAGGGATCCCGTCCGGGGTGTGGGTCTGGCTACCACTGATTTCTCCTTTGCTTTGGGTCTCGCTTAAACTCTATAAAACAATGGGTACACACCTAATCAACTGATACAAGACATATGATTGATGCATTAAATGTACATGCAGCACTATGAGTAGCAAGAGGAAATAATAAAGCATGAAGACCGAAGGAAGTGTCGTTAGCAACACTTCATTAGGGTCATGCTTGAAAATTGTTCTGACCGCAAAGGAAACAGTTCCTCACGGCAAGAACACCCTTCACTTCCTAAAAGTTTAAATGATAACACGAACGCAGATAAATAGTCATCAACATTCGCTAAGAAAGTGAAATAAACTCAACCACCATTAACATACTCAGAAAACTGTTATGCAACTGTGATGTGAATTGAAAATACAGTTCCCTTAATCTTAGGATGTTCAGAAACTGAAAATATAATACTCGACAATGCTGATACATAATACAACACCAGATCCACAAGGGGATTTTTCAAAATGCTTGTATTAATGCTTAAGTGTATAATCCTCTGGTAATACAATATACTCAGCTCGAGTCCCAAACAAAACATCCTTTTACAAGCTCCCGAAGGAGTATTTATAATGCAAAACCTGCCCTTTGGGCTTCCTTGACCTTTCATCTTCCTGACCGTTGGGCTGCCTTGCGACCCAGTCTTTTCTGTGACCTGCGACCTGAGCTGTTGTTGTGACCTGTGACCTGGCTGGGTTGCGGGGTCACGGGTTGTAAGAAAATGGCCAAAGTGCGACCTTGCGACTGGGTCGCAGGGTCACTGGGTCGCGGATCGTGAAAAAAGATGAAAATGTGACCTTGAGACCTTGCGACCAGGTCGCGGGGTCGCAAATTTCGGGAAAACTCAGAAATACGACCTTGCGACCTTGCGACTAGGTCGCTGGGTCGCGGGGTTGCAAATTTCAGGAAAAATCAGAAATACGACCTTGCGACCATGCGACTAGGTCGCTGGGTCGCGGGGTCGCAAATTTCGGGAAAAATTAGAAATGTGACCTTGCGACTAGGTCACTGGGTCGCGGGGTCAAAAATTTCAGGAAAAATCAGAAATGCGACCTTGCGTCCTTGCGACTAGGTCGTTGGGTCGCGAGGTCGCAAATTTCGGGTAAAATCAGAAATGTGACCTTGCAACCTGCTGGGATTTGCGACCTGCGACCTAGTCGCTGGGTCGCTGGGTCGCGTAGTCGCGTAGTCGAGCTTTTGACATGGAACACGACTCCGCGACCTGGCGACCTGAAGAAATCTGCGACCTGGGGTTTTATCCCTTCTACATTTCTCTTGTTGAGATAGTCTTATCTCCCGCCAGATGAACCAGCATTTTCTGGGTAAGCGACGGACTTCCTTGTCTGGGTCATCATCATAATCTCCTCATGTTACCATCTCGAAACAAAGATACTTTATTTGGCTCATACGTAAGCCTAGATCATAGCAAATTCTTCTAGTTTATGTGAGATGGTGCTCGGCACGGATTTTTCCAAACGAAGCATATTTAAGTATTTGGTGCGCACTGGTGAAGAAAGCTTTTTTGCATCAGTGACATAAAAGGTTCTTTCTCTAATCAACCTATATCACACCATCTTCCTTCTAACAGTACTGGTCACTTGCTCCTCCTCCTCCCCTGTCCTGCAACTTTGGCCTTGTTATTGAGCTCAATTGTATTTCCCCCAATGTCGTGACCAGATTGAGGAGTTTGTCACCCGTGGGGTCGACCTGTGTGGAACATTACAACATCACAATTACTCTTCGATAATGATGGCCCCAGACAAAACATATGAGACTAACAAGCTTAAGAGAGGTATTCAAACAACATGCTTAATGACCCACGGCGAGAGGGCCTTGAATCGTCAATACACAAAAAGGTTTCCATTCAAATGTATGCAATGGCAATCTCATTACACATGGTGCGACTGTGGTAAGAGTGTTCGAGCGTATGCTGGATGATCCCTCCCACATATGGCGTGATTGCAGCAACAGCATCTGATCATGATGGTGAGAAAGCTCATGAGGGGTTGGGGACAAGTCAGTCGGATGTCATTGACTGTAGGTCGGGTGAAAGAATTTAACGCCTAAGCAAGCAGAGGGGGAACCCGAAATTTTAAATATAACCAAAATTTTGGGTGGTGTTGTAGCGGCTACAACAAATGGCGAACCACTGGTAGAATCCAGCATCTCTGTCGATATCACAACAATAGTCTGAGCCCAGATAGTGATGCAAGGGAATATTGAACAAGTTCCGCGGGTACCCTTTGTATTACTTTGGCCCTTTACAGGTATGCCTAATCCTTGTGCCTCAACTAGGTCTCGCTAATCAGAAACACATCAATAGAGACTTCACAGGCGCCAATAGCTTGTTGATGATGTGAAGAGAAAGGCAGTGGGTTTATTATTCTCAGGATTTTTTAAAGTAAGTTTCTGGTGTTGCTCCACTGCCAGCAGGCCTGGACAGTACCCCGGTGGAGTCACTTCAAGAAATCACAAACGTTGCTCCACTGCCAGCGAGCCTGGTCAGTACCCCGGCGGAGTCGTTGCATTACCTCTTTGCGCAGGAAGTCTTTCTCGATCCTTTACTCTTATTTTTTTCATGTGCTTACAACAATTATTTTCATGTGCTCATGGCACTTATTTTTCATGGGCGGATGAGGGATCCCGACTTATTTTACGAGCAAGAGAGGTTGTTTCTTGTTTTACAGAAACTGAAAGATATCCCGATTTGGGTTTGCCCTTGTGCCAAACCTTCACATCCCATCTACCACAATAGGTGAAGTGCGCAAAACAGATCATCAAGATGTCCAAGACTATGATGGGCACAAGGCTTAGGCTTACGGGTGTTGGGCCATTCAAACTCATGAGGTCTCCCACAAGCAACTAGCTCGTATCTCCCCGGATAAATAAGTTTAGACTCATAGGCATCTTGTTGAGAATGCGACTTCGATGACTGGCCCTAAGAGAAAGCTGCCTCTTGAGATAGCCACCACAACCTCACGCAAAACAATGGGGTAACCGTTTCAGTAATCGGGGCAGAACAAATCTGCAAGACGGTAGAGTTTCAATGAGGGCTCATGCAGTGATTGGCGATATGTGGAATATTTTCAAAGCTATATCAATAATCTGCGGGGATGATGTGAGGATGATAGTGTGCGACATAATGTAAAAGGTGAGGCTCAAGATGCAATGCAACGCCATGTGCGAGACGATCAACCAGTCGTAGGTGGGAAAGAGGCGCAGTACAGGCAGTAATCATTTATGCAGCAATAAGAAAACTGAAAATAAATGAGTGAAAAACTGTAACATGATGATGCCTAGGATATTAATCGTAAACAAGAATAGTAAACACACTTTTAAACTATGAAGTAAAAATTTGGCAAGTCAACCTAATTAACTTTGAACTAAAAATTTTATTTCAGGTCCTAGCTAGCCTACACCTAAACCCTAGTTTAACCAATGATGCGGTCGGGTTATGTAAAATCAGCTTTCCAGTGCAGCCACCGCATTAGTTCCTGACCTGCAAGAACAACAATGATCAGGATTAGAGCTAGTATCCAAAAAAGTGCAGCAGCAACAAAACTTACCTGAGGAGCAGGTGCAACGGCAAGATGATCATAGATACTTACCAAAGAACATGCCAGAATAGATTGTGCAAGCTGAATTCCACTCTCATCCTGATACACAACAATATGTTCTTGAAACTCAACATTATTGATAAATGACACAAATCCATTCATGCACGATCTTGGATCCGAGGGGTGATGGGTGAGCCAATTCCTATTTGTAGGCACATTCACCGGATAGGGTTGGTCGAATGAACCAGCATGCTCATTGTGGTAGTGAGGGTCATCATTTTCATGGAACGGAAACAATAAGAATGTGTCGGGCGAATTATAGATACTCGCGAATCCGAGAGCAGAAACCCTAGATGGGAGTTGTTCCTGGAAGCTGTCGAGGATATGAGGATCTGAATCCACTTTTGGTGGAGGCTGTAATTCCTCACTGTCTTGAACAAACTCCAGACCTTCGAGCGGGGGGTTTCCCAACTCTGACAATTGGGCGAGATCAACAAGCGACTCGATGTGATCGTGGATTGTGGTGAGTTGCAAAATGTCAGTGGGCTTTGTATCAATTTGGTCAAATGTTTGCGCGCTGACTGATGGATAGATTGGTGTATCAGATTCTTTAGCTTGGCCAGGGTGAGGTGAATTCGACGTAGTTATGCTGGGAGGAGCATGGTACTTGGGGATCGTCATTTGAGAAACGGTCGGCAGAAGTTGAGGCGCTTCGATTTTTTGATGGGTACTTGAATCTTCCCAAAGCGAATCATCGAATTCTGGTGCCTCCATATGGTCGGAAAAAAGATGCGAGTGATAGTCCTCAGCGGTATGATGGAATATGTTTTCAGATAAGGAGTGATCGCTACAACCATTGATTTGATCAAGTTGGGTACCTGGCATGTTGGGCTCCCCGAGAGTTATTGACTACGATGGATCAATAAAGAGGACATCTTGAGGCTGCCCAGACCAGAAATCGCTCCTATGGCTGTATAAAGAATCTGAGTGAGACAGATCAGTTTTAAAAGATTCATCGATTTTGGACTGTGATTGCGAAACAACATCTGCGCGCTTATGATTGTCGCCAATACCAGTATAAGGAAATTTTGAATGTCTCGAAGAAATTACCGGTGTGGCGGGATCGAGAAACAAACAGGGGAATAATGAATGAACAGATTGAGTTGTAGGGGTGTTAACCCTACAATGCTTTTCAACACGTGCATCCGTGTCATTTAGAGAAAACAATGATCTGGAAGGCCTTGTAAGGGAATCAACTTTATGCGGGGTAGGAGTCGATTCATAATCCGTATGTGAACCAGATTTAGGTTTGTGTCCAGGGAGACACTGAGTGGGCTCGAGGTAGGTTTCATGAACCGAGAGAGATAATGAGCCACTGTGGTTTTCAAACTCTGATTCGACATGGTGCGTGAAAGATTCAAAAGTAGTGCAATAGGCTTTATCCTCTAGCCAGTGTCTATCCTTGCTCAGGACTTTTGAGGTCACAACTCCACTCCCAGAAAACTGAGGAGGAGGGGCGAGAATATCACAGATAGCAACACTCTCCTTGGAGGCCTGAATGAGGTCTGGACTCGGGGAGATGGACAAGGAAGCATTAGGGACAAAGTATGAACAACTGGTAACTTGCGGGTTATCATAGGGAACACTAGGATCTAACTGAAATTGTTCAAGGGAAACAAGAATCACATACTTGAACTGTTCACCTAAACATTTCCAATCAACATCCCTTTCAGGGAACTCAAAACAATAATGAACGAATCTGATAGAGAACTCATCTAAAGATTCCTGAGGTTCCATTCTGATGTCATTTAACTTTATTACAACATTATTAAGATCATACCTGTGAAAAGCTTGTTGCAATTCACTGGCGAGTTGTTCAAACGAATGGATGGAAGCTTCCGGCAATGTGCGGCACCATTGCTTAGCGCGACCTTCAAGGGTGAGGAAGAAAAGCAAACATATCAAACCTTCATTTTCAATTTCGTAGCACTCACCAAATTCATAGAAATCTAAAAGGTGTTGGGTTATGGACACCCCATTTTCACCATCAAATTTTAACTGGGACAAGTGATACAGAAGTTCATCGGGGATGAAGTATCGATGCTCATAAAACTCCGACAGACATCTCGGAAGAATGATTTGGGAACGAGCCATTACAGATATGAGATTAACTGCAGGCTCTCAGGGCTCAGCTTATCATCTGGCCCTCCTTCTAGCGCCAATTCTGTTGATGGGAAAATCTGTCCGGCCAACAGTAGGGGATCTCCCCGGTAAAAGGTCCCAATTAGACCTTGAACCGTTTGGAATAGGGATCCCGTCCGGGGTGTGGGTCCGGCTACCACTGATTTCTCCTTTGCTTTAGGTCTCACTTAAACTCTATAAAACAGTGGGTACACACCTAATCAACTGATACAAGACATATGATTGATGCATTAAATGTACATGCAACACTATGAGTAGCAAGAGGAAATAATAAAGCATGAAGACCGAAGGAAGTGTCATTAGCAACACTTCATTAGGGTCATGCTTGCAAACTGTTCTGACCGCAAAGGAAACAGTTCCTCACGGCAAGAACACCCTTCACTTCATAAAAGTTTAAATGATAACACGAACACAGATAAATAATCATCAACATTCGCTAAGAAAGTGAAATAAACTCAACCACCATTAACATACTCAGCAAACTGTTATGCAACTGTGATGTGAATTGAAAATACAGTTCCCTTAATCTTAGGATGTTCAGAAACTGAAAATATAATACTCGATAGTGCTGATACATAAGACAACACCAGATCCACAAGGGGATTTTTCAAAATGCTTGTATTAATTCTTAAGTGTATAATCCTATGGTAATACAATATACTCAGCTTGAGTCCCAAACAAAAGATCCTCTTACAAGCTCCCGAAGGAGTATTTATAATGCAAAACCTACCCTTTGGGCTTCCTTGACCTTTCATCTTCCTGACCGTTGGGCTGCCTTGCGACCTAGTCTTTTTTGCGACCTGCGACCTGAGCTGTTGTTGTGACCTGTGACCTGGCTGGGTCGCAGGGTCGTAGGTTGTAAGAAAATGGCCAAAGTGCGACCTTGCGACCTTTCGACTGGGTCGCAGGGTCACGGGGTCGCGGATCGTGAAAAAATATGAAAATGCGACCTTGCGACCTTGCGACCAGGTCGCTGGGTCACGGGGTCGCAAATTTCAGGAAAACTCAGAAATGTGACCTTGCGACCTTGCGACCTTGCGACTAGGTCGCTGGGTCGCAGGGTCGCAAATTTCGGGAAAAATCAGAAATGCGACCTTGCGACTAGGTCGTTGGGTCCAGGGTCGCAAATTTCAGGGAAAATCAGAAATGCAACCTTGCGTCGTTGCGACTAGGTCGCTGGGTTGCGGGGTCTCAAATTTCGGGAAAAATCAGAAATGTGACCCTGCGACCTGCTGGAATTTGTGACCTCGGCAGATATGCGACCTGAGACCTAGTCGCTGGGTCGCTGGGTCGTGTAGTCGAGCTTTTGACATGGAACACGACTCCGCGACCTGGCGACCTGAAGAAATCTGCGACCTGGGGTTTTATCCCTTCTACATTTCTCCTGTTGAGATAGTCTTAGCTCCCGCCAGATGAACCAACATTTTCTGGGTAAGCAACGGAATTCCTTGTCTGGGTCATCATCATAATCTCCTCATGTTACCATCTCGGAACAAAGATACTTGATTTGGTTCATACGTAAGCCTAGATCATAGCAAATTCTTTTGGTTTATGTGAGATGGCGCCCGACACGAACTTTTCCAAACGAAGCGTATTTAAGTATCTGGTGCGCACTGGTGAAGAAAGATTTTTTGCATCAGTGACATAAAAGGTTCTTTCTCTGATCAACCTGTATCACACCATCTTCCTTCTAACAGTACCGGTCACTTTCTCCTCCTCCTCCCCTGTCCCGCAACTTTGGCCTTGTTATTGAGCTCAATTGTATTTCCCCCAATGTCGTGACCATATTGAGGAGTTTGTCACCCGTGGGGTCGACCTGTGTGGAACATTACAACATCACAATTACTCTTCGATAATGATGGCCCCAGACAAAACATATGAGACTAAAAAGCTTAAGAGAGGTATTCAAACAACATGCTTAATGACCCACGACGAGAGGGCCTTGAATCGTCAATACACAAAAAAAATTTCATTCAAATGAATGCAATGGAAATCTCATTACACATGGCGCGACTGTGGTAAGAGTGTTCGAGCATATGCTGGATGATCCCTCCCACATATGGCGTGATTGCAGCAACATCATCTGATCATGATAGTGAGAAATCTCATGAGGGGTTGGGGACAAGTCGGTGGGATGTCACTGACTGCAGGTCGGGTGAAAGACTTTAATGCCTAAGCGAGCAGAGGGGGAACCTGAAATTTTAAATATACCCAAAATTTTGGGTGGTGTTGTAGCGGCTACAACACAGTGATAAAAGCACTTTTGGTTAAATTGATCACCGTTTATCAATTTGTTGCCACATTTAATTTTAGATTTCAATCTACCATGCATTCTCTTTGTTAGAGTTTTTCTAATCAAAATCGATTTTTAAATGTCTTAATAAATTTAAAAATTTCAAAAATATTAAAGTATTTAAGTTATAGAAAATTAAAAACTCAAATTTATTGTTGGAATTGAGTTCAAAAGATAAATAAAAGTTTGTTTTTAATAAATTTAGATCAAATGAAACAAGGTTGGTTATGAAGTTTATATTTTTGCATAATGTTTTCTAAAATATATAATGAAATATATTTTTTGAAAAATAAATTTTAGAAATTGTATTAAAATATAATATCCAATATATATATTGGAGATTTGTTCAAGACATAACATTACACTAGTGCATATATTTATCCAATATATTAAGTACATTCAAAACAAATTCCTACATATTTCATAGTAAACCAAACCAAGATATATATGCTATATGTAATGCACATCATAAACTATGGGAGGGAGGTCATACCCTTATCTTTGATTATGTCATCTTCGATATACTTATATATCAAGACCCTTACAACAGAATTAAGACACTCTTTAGAAAGAGTGAGCGTCAACCACCATGTTTGCTTCTCGGTAAATATGTTGTAGAGTGATACCCGAAAATGAGAGCATAAGAGTTTTGATACGATTCAACCAGCTGCTTAAGTTTATGGGGGAAAATTTTGTGTGCCCCCGAATGCCCTCAATGATAGACTTTGAGTCTCCATATATATATATATATATATATATATATATATATATATATATATATATATATATATATATGTTGTCTAAAAGTTTTCTCTTTGCAAACTAGAGCAGTCCCCTGAGTGGCAATGTTTCAGCTTTGGAATTGGTACCGGGTCCATTGTTCCAAGGGAGTTTGTAATGTGTCCTGCTGCAAATTTTGAGCCAAGCCCCATAGCCACAAGAGTCATTCTGAACAACGTCATCAAAAAATCTCGCTGGAAATTGTATGCGTGGAGAGCAGTGAACAAGCTTGAAACACATGAAAGTTGAAAGCTAAGACTGACGAAGGTAGATGTAAGAGCATGGAAGAGATAGGGATAAGGCTGGATTTCCTGAGGCACCCAAATGAAACCCAGACGTGGCAGGAGGGGGAGGGGTACTTTATGGTCCCGAGGAGGACAATTGTTCAGGTACTCATGGGGTCTATGAAATAGGAAAAATCATCAAGCAGAGATATATGATCTCTATCAAGGAGTTTCGTTAGCCAAAGAATAGTAGGTGGACATGTTTGCTGTTATGGGAGATTATCTCCTAATATTTCATCATTTAGTCAAAGTCTTCCTCCCAAAAAAGAAATTTATGGAAAACACCATGAAAAAAATTTCCTAGAAATATTATATGTTGTAAATTTTATATTTTATTGAGGCAGTTTTGTAATGTATTCACCTACAAAACCTTTTTTTTGGTCAAATGTATTCTCCTCACAAAAATCATGTACTCCTATTAGAAAGAGAAAATAATTGGATAATTTTGATGAATTAACTTCTTAATGTCGTATTTGCTTGAACCAAACACAAAATTATATATACAAATATTCTTTCATATATATATATTAAAAAATTTTAATTAAAATTTAAATAAAACCCCTAAAAAATTAAAGATAAAAGAATTAAAATATCTTAAAAATAATACAAACTAAAAACATTAAACATTATTATAAAGGTAATGGGAACTATTCTTGTTCACTTTTTGAACAACATGTTTTTCCACTTAATTTTGTCCAAAATCTAATAACTATTTTTTAGAATGGGAAATTCTAATTGTATCTATGCAAAATTAAAAACATTAAACATTATTATAAAGGTAATGGGAACTATTCTTGTTCACTTTTTGAACAACATGTTTTTCCACTTAATTTTGTCCAAAATCTAATAACTATTTTTTAGAATGGGATATTCTAATTGTATCTATGCAAAATCCTAAAGTCACATGTGTGGTAGTTGAACCTATTAATATATTTAAAAAAAAAAATTAAACAATAAAAAATGACAATATAGCCAAAACTTATAAAAACAAAGTCTATCTACTAAAAAAATTTATTTCAACTATTAATTAAACATTGTTATTATATAATCAGTTTTGGCTGAAATTTAACAAAATATTCTTTTAATACTCATCTTTTTGCTCAAATATATTTTCTTCACAACAAAAGTTAGTGTATGATATATGATGGGAAACACATAATTATATATATATATATATATATATATATATATATATATATATATATTAAAATTTAAATAAAACACCTTTCAAAAAAAATTACCAAAAAATAATAAAAACATTAACTAAAAACATTTAAATTAGAAATAAACATTATTATAAAGATATTATAACTATTTTTGGGGTCTACTCTTTTAACAACATATTTTTCCATTAAAATTTGTCCAAAATTTAACAATGATTTTCTAGAATCTGAATTTTAATAATTTTAATTAAAATTTAAATAAAGTACCTAAAAATTAAAAAAAATATAAATACTAAAAAAACATTTAAATTAAAAAATAAACATTAACTAAAAACATTTAAGTCAGAAAGTAAACATTATTAAAAAGATATTTAACTATTTTTCATGTTTACTCTTTTAACCACATGTTTATTCAAGTATAAATAACTCAATATTAAATTTTCTCATTAATATTCTAATAGGAGACTTTTATTATAAACAAAATAAATTTAAATTTATTCTTTAACTTATAAACAATATTAATTAATCCATAATAAACTTTATAATTAGTAACATCTAGTATAAATTACTTACTAATGAATTAACTCATTCAATATTTCATGGAAATATTTATTATAAATAAATTAAATGTAAATTTACCTTTTAATTCACAATCTTCATATATTATTCTATAATTAATAATATTGTAAATAAAAATAAAAACATTAAGTACTCTTTAATCTTTATATCATTAAGAAAATTTTTCTATAATTTATTTGTAATATATGCCATTAACTTTATATGGAAATGTAAGGAGTTAATTTTTTTTATACAAGTTACTCATGGGTAATTATCCATTCACTATTAAATATTCCTTACTCATCATTACATAGAATGTTTACCAGTTCATAGTGTAACTTTTAGAATAAGAATAATAAGCTCCTTAACCATTAACAACCTCCATTACAGTACATTAACATGATATTGTATGATGTAACCTTCCACTCATTTCATTATTCATGTAGTCATCACATACTTGCCATTATGAACATCATAGCAAGAAAGGAATCAACATCATCAACTTGACAAAATAATCAATCATATCATTGAACAGCAATATACCCTGGAAACCCTGTAGGGTGAAAACCAGCACCCACTAATCTTCATATCTTCATATCTTGGTGGCATGGATGCCCTACCATGGACCATCGTACATTGGATCATCCTGCAGTTCGCACTTATCTGCATGAACCATAATCATCTACCCGCCACCAAGTTAAGCATAATATCTCCTTTGTACAGGTCACCATCATTCCCTGCTAATGATGCCTTCAAAATACATTGATGTCAAGATTCATAAAGTATTAATCAACCATTTCATATATCTATACTAGAGAGGCTTATCCATCTACTCTTGTATATTCATGACGTGAAATTAAAATACCTTGACATTCTCCCTTCAACAACACATACTGCATATGTGCTAGTTATAAGTAATCACATTAACTAATGTTTCTCTCGCATAAGCACACATTCCTGCAAGACAATAGCTACATCTCCCCAGCATTTCTTTAAAATAAACCGATATATCAGTTACGTTATTTGTGCATGCAATTTATATAAATTTAATCAAAATAGCTAACCCTTAAGCTATTACTTTTAGTGCATGGAATGCAAGCTAACATAACAAATGTTGCTCCCATGCATGAAAATGCATATAGATTCCAAAAAGTCTCCCCAAAGGAGTGCTTACACAGCGAAGCACATAGCTTCCTTCACAAGTCTTCCCACAGAAAATCTCAACACAAGTGAGCATGTAAACATATGTTTTCTTTTCTGTAAAACTATGCAATTAAGCATACAAATACATTTCTTCTTTTTTAAAGATTATACTAACAATCATTTCCAATGTAGTTTAATACAACATGCTATCTTTCCCACATACAAATATGTATATTCTTTCCAATGAAAGTTAATACATATATTGCATGCCTATGCATGATCTTCTTCCAAAAGGAATTAACATCATAATCATGATAATATAAAAGTAATCACACAGTTTGTTCATCTAAAGAAATATAACTGAATAGTTCCTTATCCGAGGATTTATTAAATAACTAATCTTTACCAATAACATGGTAATCTATTCATGGATTTAGGAATAACTAATATTTACAAACACCATGGTAATCTACCCATGGATTTATGAGATAATTAATCTCTACCAACACCATGGTAAAATAGTTCCTTATCCGAGGATTTAAAAATACTAATCTTTACCAACAACATGGTAATCTATTCATGGATTTATGAATTACTAATATTTACAAACACCATGGTAATCTACCCATGGATTTATGAAATAATTAATCTCTACCAACACCATGGTAAACTATCCATGGATTTATTAATTCATTAATCTCTACCAATACCATGGTAAATTATTCTTGGATTTATGAAACTATCCATGGATTTATTAATTCATTAATCTTTACCAATACCATGGTAAACTATCCATGGATTTATTAAATAATTACTATTTACAACATGGTTAATGTATATAATATTAATGTGAGAAACTTCTCTTTTTTTCTTCACTACACATAGTTACCCTCTATATTCATTCTCAAGAAAATACCTTGGATTTGTTCTCATTTCCTAAACTAAATGAGTACAAAATTCCTTTTAAAATAAAGATCACTTTTCTATTTTATTGCTTATACAATATTATGTAAATATTTATATTAAAGAGTTACACTCTTTAATCTATTCAAGGAAATCTCTTTTAAAATAAAGAGCAAGCATATTCTATTTTCTTGTTATACAAAATTATATCTATATATATAATAAGTCAATCATGCAGAAATTATTAAGTCAAAACCCTCATTTTTTGTTGTGTTGTACTCATCCATCGAAAGGTTGAACTCAAAATTGGAAGCGGTGAAATATTCATTATTTGTTTTGAAATAGTTTTAACCATCAAAAGCAGAAAATCTTACCTCTGCATCATGGATTACAACGCACTATTGAATCCAAGGGCTCCGACCAGATTCGTCATTGTGAATTGCCACAACACTAGTCACGTTTCTAGAGCTGGATACGTTGAGAATGGGCATAGGATGGAGGTTTCTGTGAATGGCCATGAGCCGCCATCCATTCTCCGCAATCCGAGTTTTCATCCAGAATCACCATCTTGGAAATGTGAAGGCTCAAACATCATTTTCGTTCCAATAAATTCTCTCCCATTGTCACTCCCACAGTGCTCGCAACTGTCAAAAACCTCCCTCATCTTGATCTGGAGCCGCACTAATTCAAGGTTTAACCTTCCAATGTAATCTCTATTACAGAACCGGTTTTTTTGAATGTTCATATCTTATCTCATCCATCGATCCCTAGTAAATAATGAATACCCCACCCAGGTCGTTATCAAGAATTTGTTAAAAAAATTCCAACCAATTCTTGATAAAGTTTTAATTAATATTTCTTTTTTAATCCCTGAGGTTTTAGGGATGTTACATACTCCCCCCCTTAAGAGAACATCGTCCTCGGTGTTCTTCTCTCACTGAAACTTAAACTTATACTCATGATATAATAATATAAACAACCCAAAGGGGTCCTTCCCCTCACAATGAAACACTTTTGTTTCCCTAAATTCCATTAATTGAGACAATAATGTTTTATCCATAGTCATAAGCATGTATAGCTCAACAAATATTCCATTTACATTTTTATTCACTTGTCTATTTATTATATTCATAAAAATATGGAAAAATCTCTATACGAACTTACCATTATTTACCAATTACTATTAGAAGAAATGATGGCTTTTACGCAAGCTCTCTGAGAATGGTTGAACAACCCATTAACACTCCATGGAAAGAGCCTGTAATGTATGACTAGAAATTCAATCACATTAGTCACATAGTTTCAATCAAATGGAAATACTTGCAACTATCAAACATTCATGGAATATCAAGAAATGTTTTAATCAGAGTACTTCCACAAGTACTCAGAGAGCTCCAACCCTCTAATCAATGCATCACGTGCACATTGTCTTAGCTCCCGCTAAAGACATCTACATAGTACTTCAAAAAGTACTCACAGAGCACCTAGCTCTTTAATCGTACCAATTGTCAATCCATGCACCATAGGCATATCCTAGCATCTGCTAAGACATTCAAACAAATTAGTAATAAAATAAATGAACTTATACATTTAGTAATTCATTTTCCGAGTGCTAAGCCCCTTTCCTCTTAATATCTACATAAGATATTTACACAATCATATAAAAATTCATTTTAATATAACACATAAATTTTTACTTAACTTGTTCCATTATGAGAACCACAATGGTAAACAAAATGCTCCTCCTAACCCATAGGAGTTATTTTCCAAAACCAAATCGAGTCATTTTCACATCCAGACAGTCAATCTTTCCATATTAATTCAAAATAGCACAGCACACTAAAAATTCTTTATACTTATCTAGGAATTTAGTCTTTCAAGTTGTGGTCCTCCCAACCATCAAGGGAGGCTATTACGTCCTCCACTTGCCCCATAGCTCCAGAATCTGGACGGTGCCCCGGGTTAACAGTGGAATAAATTCTCTTTTTGCTATGACCTCTAGATGGCCAATCCAGTCAAACTCAGAAACTTTGGTTTCACAAGGATTGTTATGAGTTATTTTCAACTGATCACAACCAGATCTAGAAAATACTACCCTTTACCATTTTGAAAAAAATCCCTACTCCTCCTCTGGGATTCAGCTTTATCCTCAGAGGAGTAGGTAACTGTCTTTCCAACTGTCCCCAACCACCTCCTATTCTTGGAAATTGTTTTACCATCAGCTTAAAAAGATTTTCTTTTCATTAATTAATTTCAGCAAATTAAATAATTTGCTTTATCAACAGTGATGATTTAAGTTTTTCTTGCTAGATAAAAGAAAATTAAACAAATTGTCTTTAACTAGTTAATACTAGTTAGCTTTAATGAAGCTGTCACAACTTCCCCCTGGAAGTAACATACATGTGTTGTACATTATTATTTCTAAAATAACAAAATCATGCACATTAAAACATGATACTTTAACATTTACTGTTGCAATTCACATTGCAATGTTTGCGATGTTTTATTTTCATAGATTTTCTATTTCCATTAAGCTACCCATGCGTACTATAAGCAATAATGCTAATCGTAAATATGCATTTCTCAAGCACATATTATCTTACGCAGTCATTTTAACTTCCTGCATAAAATGTTGTCATGCATATAATTATATACAAACATTCAATAATGTGTATGTGTCAATAACGATTAGGAGATGAGTGCAAACATTTCTAATTCTCATAATGTTCTGTTACCAACAGACGGACACACAAAGTAATTACCATAATCACTTGTTCACAATTTTCGAATATATTTAGTCAAAACCGATTCGTCCATATGACTTTCATTAGTTAGTCATTCATAACTAATCAATGCTATTATTAATCTTAATGCATCCATGACACAAGTCATTCAAAAACTAGTCATTCAATGCCACTAATAATCTTAATGCATCCATGACGACTCATTCAAAAATGAGTCAATCAACTAGTCATTATAGTCAAGTCTCACTACTTGACCCATTAAAAGGCTTCATTCAATTTAATTTTAACACTCTATGATCTTATATAAGGACTTTCCTTACCTTTTGCATTCATGCATTAGTTTCACACACCATCACTATACACATTGATCTTTTTAAAGTAGTGCATGGTAACTTTAGAAATTTTATTGCATGCAAAAACAGTTACTTCTTTTCAAACTCAAATAAAAGGTAACTATTTTTCTTTCATGCTTTTTATACTTTTTTTCCTAAAGAAATAAAGCATAATACACATATTAATCTCATAGGCATATTCTTATGCAGAAAAAGTATATTACAATAGCATGCACATTTTTAAGAATTCTATTGAATAGAATTTAATCTCATGCAATGCCATTTTTTTACATATATAACAATTCCTTTTTAAAGGAAATCAACATGCACATGCACAAACCATGCCTTGAATATACCTCTATAACACAATGACTATTCTTTGTGCATGCAAGAGAGATAGCTCTTCCTTTACTGTAGGCAACACGTATTCCCTTCTTAGAATTCTATCATCATGAAATACTATTTTCATGTAAAAAGATTAACATAATAGAAATCTTTAACATAATAATTATGTTTTCTAGAAGAGACAATATGGATTCTTTTCAGAAAAAACCAACACAATGAGTTTTCCTTTTACCATGGTATATCTTTCTAAAAGATTATCATATTAGCAATGCTTTATTACTTTCCAAAAGAACTAGCACAATCTTGCATATTAAGTAAAACCACGTTTTACTCTATATTTGTCTCTTTTAGTTGCAAGATTCACATGCAAGAATTATTTCAAAATATACATATTTCTCTCCTATAAAAAATCAAATGTATATTAGTTTAAATTTTCAAGAAAAACACGCATATGTTTCATTTTCAAGAAACCAAATTCCCATCTCCTTTCATGAAAAATTCAACATAACAATGGAATTCTTACGTACATAGAAAAGATATATCCTTTTTAAAGAAACTCTAACTTCATTGCTATTTACTTTTTACGCATTCTATTTTCCATAAATGCCATAACTATTTTTTCAAGAAAAGAAAGATAATAATAGTTATCTCTTGAAACACTTTGTTCAACCTGGATTAGAGGTGCGATGCCTTCCTTCACAGACGCACATTTCATCTTGGATCTCTTTAGAATCAGTTTATTTTATATGACAACACAGGTGAGTCTGCAGATAATAGCAAAAAAAAAATGTAGCTCCATTCAAGGGCAACGAACTCCCAACAACACGGTACAATGACTACCTCATGTAACTCTCCAAGAGAGTCGTAATTTTTCCCCTGTGTGCATGCAACATCCCTCCTTTCAATACATAGCACATATTCGTTTTCAACCGATTCAAGAATCTGTTTTCATGAAATCAATTCTTTATTTCATTTGAATAACTTCTCTCCCTACTGCAGTACTCATCCCCATCAGGAAATTCTCATTGCTCCACTACAACGATGTTTTCTTTTAGCAGCATCTACAAAATTTAGGGAGGAAAGCTTCCGAAGCTCTCAGAATATTGGATTCTTTTGCCAAGCTTTTGCTTGACAGGCCTAAATTTTCAGCTGAGTCAAGCAGTAAGCTACAACAGAAATTTTAATAGCAAGGTGCAACATGTTGAGTGTCATTAATATCTTGCAACAAGTGTCTCAAAAGACAGATATCAAGCTTCAACATCTCAATGTCATTATGTTCATTAAATGTATGAGTAATATGTCATATAACCACTGATAATAAACGCCTCTCACTTTCACTAGTGAGTACTCATATTGTTCATAAATACAAAAAAGGTTTAATTGTCTTTCATCCTCAACAGGATTCCAATGTTATGAAAACCGTTTGCAACAACATTTATTACTCATTACACTTTAATGTGGTTATAAACATGAATCACACATCTCATGTCAAGTGTAAACTACTACATATATCAATTAACATGTAAATTTCTAAAATCATAACTTAACTGATGTCCATTAGTAGCATACCTCAATTTCTTTTTGCTTAACAAATCGCAAAGGCACCAATGTTGCAACCTTTAGCTCTGATACCACTTGTAATATACACCGTTAACTTCACATGGAAATGTAAGGAGTTAAATTTTTTTATACAAGTTACTCATGGGTAACTATCCATTCACTATTAAATATTCCTTACTCATCATTACATAGAATGTTTACCAGTTCATAGTGTAACTTTTAGAATAAGAATAGTAAGCTCCTTAACCATTAACAACCTCCATTACAGTACATTAACATAATACTGTATGATGTAACCTTCCACTCATTTCATTATTCATGTAGTCATCACATACTTGCCATTATGAACATCATAACGAGAAAGGAATCAACATCATCAACTTGACACAATAATCAATCACATCATTGAACACCAATATACCCTGGAAACCTCGTAGGGTGAAAACCAGCAACGTTTAATTTTATTATTAAATGCTCGTGAGGGTGATCAACCCTCACTCAATGGCTTATAAGGGAGACCATCCCTTAACCATCGTTTATAAATCTTACCCACTAATCTTCATATCTTCATATCTTGGTGGCATGGATGCCCTACCATGGACCATCGTACATTAGATCATCCTGCAGCTCGCACTTATCTGCATGAACCATAATCATTTACCTGCCACCAAGTTAAGCATAATATTTCCTTTGTACAGGTCACCATCATTCCCTGCTAATGATGCCTTCAACATACATTGATGTCAAGATTCATAAATTATTAATCAACCATTTCATATATCTATACTAGAGAGGCTTCTCCATCTACTCTTGTATATTCATGACATGAAAGTAAAATACCTTGACATTCTCCCTTCAACAACACATACTGCATATGTGCTAGTTATAAGTAATCAAATTAACTAATGTTTCTCTCACATAAGCACACATTCCTGCAAGACAATAGCTACATCTCCCCAACATTTCTTTAAAATAAACTGATATATTAGTTACGTTATTCATGCATGCGATTTATATAAATTTAATCAAAATAGCTAACCCTTAAGCTATTACTTTTAGTGCATGGAATGCAAGCTAACATAAAAAATGTTGCTCCCATGCATGCAAATGTATATAGATTCCAAAAGAGTCTCCCCAAAGGAGTGCTTACACAATGAAGCACATAGCTTCCTTCACGAGTCTTCCCAGAGAAAATCTCAACACAAGTGAGCATGTAAACATATGTTTTCTTTTCTGTAAAACTATGCAATTAAGCATACAAATACATGCCTTCTTTTTCAAAGATTATACTAACAATTATTTCCAATGTAGTTTAATACAACATGCTATCTTTCCCACATACAAATATGTATATTCATTCCAATGAAAGTCAATACATATATTGCATGCCTATGCATGATCTTCTTCCAAAAGGAATTAACATCATAATCATGATAATATAAAAGTAATCACACAGTTTGTTCATCTAAAGAAATATAACTGAATAGTTCCTTATCCGAGGATTTATTAAATAACTAATATTTACCAACACCATGGTAATCTATTCATGGATTTAAGAATAACTAATATTTACAAACACCATGTTAATCTACCCATGGATTTATGAAATAATTAATCTCTACCAACATCATGGTAAACTATCCATGGATTTATTAATTCATTAATCTCTACCAATACCATGGTAAATTATTCTTGGATTTATGAAACTATCTATGGATTTATTAATTCATTAATCTTTACCAATACCATGGTAAACTATCCATGGATTTATTAAATAATTACTATTTACAACAAGGTTAATGTTATTTGCTTATACAATATTATGTAAATATTTATATTAAAGAGTTACCCTCTTTAATATATTCAAGGAAATCTCTTTTAAAATAAAGAGCATGCATATTCTATTTTCTTGTTATTCAAAATTATATGTATATATATAATAAGTCAATCATGCAAAAATTATTAAGTCAAAACCCTCCTTTTCTGCTGTGTCATACTCATCCATCGAAAGGATGAACTCAAAATTGGAAGTGGTGAAGTATTCATTATTTGTTTTGAAATAGTTTTAACCATCGAAAGTAAAAAATCTTACCTCTGCATCATGGATTACAATGCACTATTGAATCCAAGGGCTCCGATCAAATTCGTCATTGTGAATTGCCACAACACCAGTCACGTTTCTGGAGCTTGATACGCTGAGAATGGGCACAGGATGGAGGTTTCTGTGAATGGCCATGAGCCGCCATCCATTCTCCGCAATCCGAGTATTCATCTAGAATCACTATCTTGGAAATGTGAAGGCTTATACATCATTTTCGTTCCAATAAATTCTCTCCCATTGCCACTCCCACAGTGCTCGTAACTGTCAAAAACCTCCCTCATCTTGATCTGGAGCTGCACTATTTCAAGGTTTAACCTTCCAATGTAATCTCTATTACAGAACCGGTTTTTTTGAATATTCATATCTTATCTCATCCATCGATCCCCACAGTAAATAACAAATACCCCATCCAGGTCGTTATCAAGAAGTTGTTAAAAAAATTCCAACCAATTCTTGATAAAGTTTTAATTAATATTTCTTTATTAATCCATGGGGTTTTAGGGATGTTACATTATTCCTACATAATAGAATTTTAGAAATAATTGAAAATATATGTAATGAAATAACAAAAAAATTTCAAATTAATAAAAAACAAGTCTTTAATCTTGTTGGCTCATTTTCTCTCTTATCCCCTTTCTATTTATACACCTCTCGTGACATTATTTTTCTCTCTTTAATCTTTATATCATTAAGGCAATTTTTCTATAATTTATTCCTACATAATAAAATTTTAGAAATAATTGGAAATATATGTAATGAAATAACAAAAAAAATTCAAATTAAGTATCTTGTTGGCTCATTTTCTCTCTTATCCCCTTTCTATTTATACACCTCTCCTGAGATTATTTTCTCTCACTTTTTTATCTTGATAATGAACTTCATTAGACAAGTTCGAAACGTCAGTATTAAAATTCATTTAATGCCATGGATCCCAAAGCAAAACCAAAACAACATATTTTTATATTAAATTTTGTCCAAAATATAACCATGATTTTGTAAAATTAGAAGTCAAAGTTATTTCTTTACAAAATCCAAAATTCACACTAAATCCATTTACTCATTCAAAAAAACATTTAAAACAATAAATAAACAAAAAATTACACTGTAGCCAAAACTTATATCATCAAAGTTTTGGTGGAAAAACAAAATCTGTCCAATAAATAATCAAACTGGCCAAAAACAAAATATCCAACCTATGATAAAAACAATAAATACTCAATTTCTATCAAATACTTATTTCCTCCAAAATATAGCAATGATTTTGTAGAATTGGAAGTTAAGATTGTATCTTTGTAAAATCCAAAAGTCACAAGTGTATATAACCTGAATCCATTAACTCGTTAAAAAAGACATTTTAAACAATAAAAAATAACAATGTATCCAAAACTTATATCATCAAAGTTTTGATGGGAAAACTAAAGATGTCCAATAATTAAACTGTCGAAAAACAAAATATCCAACTTGAATGATAAAAACAATAAATACTCAATATTGACGGTCTCTCTGCAGCTCAAATCACGCAAGTGCTTGATGAGATGATTGTTGAATATAAATTAATGTGTGTTGAGGGTAAAAATGAAATTGAAGCCTGCAAAACAATCATTGCATGTTTTACAGGAACCTTGGCAAGATGGTGGGAACTTGAATCATCCCCTGTAATGCTCACCAAGATGGAGCAAGAGGTGATCAAAGATGAACAGGGAGATATTCGTTTCAATGATGATGGTACTCCACAAAACAATATGATTGGTGCACTCACTGCACTGATTCAAGAACATTTCTGTGGAGCAGATTTTGCACTTACAGATAAAAATGAACTTATTCTGATGAATCTAAAGTGCAGAAATATTAATCAATATGAAGACTTCCATAGAGACTAGATAGAAAGAATATTTTTGGTCAAAGATCCCAAGAACATTCTATGGAAGCAAGTTTACCTTGCAGCTCTACCATCAAAGTTGGTAGACATCCTGAAATTGCAAGAAGAATTCCCCTTGCCACTTGAAGTATATCTTTGGGGAGATTTCTATTCTATTATTACTAAAGTTTTGATTACTTTATGTACCAGTTATAAAATGACCAAGTCTATAGATAAATTAAATAGACTTCCTGGTACTAAATCTTTCTGCAACATATATGGTATAACAATTGATGATCCACTGGTTACTCGCAGAAAGACCAAGAGACATGCTAAGAGGGCTCAAAAACGAAGTCAAGCCTCTACATATCGTTTGAGCTCAAGAAAAAGACGAGAGCTCAGGCCCTCTCATAGAAAGCCAAAAGAAAGAAGACAACATAAAGGAAGAAAAGGGTATTATCATTCTACCCCCAAGACCCATTATTATCAGCCTCATGACAGCCGTCCCAAAGATGTCAAGATTGCCCGAATGAATGAAGTTGTCTGTTGGTTATGTGGTCAGCCTGGTCATACCTCTAATATGTGTCCAACATCCTTAGAATAAAAAATGGGTCTGGGTAAGAAGTCCCAAAAGAACAAACAGCCATCTACCAGTACTACTGTCAAAACTGAACCTAGATGTGCTCATTGTCATTCTTCTTCTGATAAAACAACAAATTGTCATAATCGCTCCCAAGCCCTTCGCATTCAACAGCATGCTCTCGAATCCTCTGTTGAATCTTCCTCTATTGAGTCTTCCTCTACCTCTTCTGATGAAGAAGTCAATCTGTATTGTCACTGTTCTGATTCAGCAAACTGTCATTGTTCAGACTCTGAATCCAACTAATCTTCTGATGATGACTCTCTTCCAGAAGACAAACCAGGAAAGTTAAAAGTCCTCATGGCACAGATCGATGAAGATGAAATGAAATTATTTGCTCAAATCCGTGCCTTGGAGGAAGGAGATCTTAAAGCTGCCTTGGTTAAAGCTTACATGCAGCATGGTATTGGATCTTCCAGAAAATCCTCTGGTAAGAATCCTAATTTTTTTTATGCTTCTTACGAACGCAACTCCAAATCGTATCTCCAACATACTTCTAACAAAGTTCGTACACTCACTTTGGGGGAGGTGAGTAGGGAGATACACAATACAAAGTCTGAAATCTCTGCCCTAAAATCTGAAATTGCTGCCCTGAAACTCCAAGTTTCACAGTCAGAAAAGGCCCCACAAGCTCAAAAGCCTTCTACCTCTATTTCCGGCAGACATGTAAACTACACACTGCACTCTGCCCCAGATGTTAAAGTTGCCGAAGGCAAATTTGATGCTTCAGTTGGTTTTAGAGAAATTGGCGAAATGCAGGTTATGGCAGTTCAATATCAGCAACACCACATCAATGTAAATATTTGTGTTGCAGGCAGAGTCTATAATGTCACTGCACTAATTGATTCTGGTGCAGATATTGACATTCTTTCCAAGAAAATAGTTCCATCAAGATATTGGGTTACTGCACAAAAAGAAAGTTATGGGACTAGGAAAGAAACATTTAGAGTTTGAAGTTTCTAAAGCTGTTGTTTGTTTTGATTCACGATGTGTAAAGATTTCATTTGCAGTTGCTGACATTCCAGTTGATTATATATTGGGAAATGTATTTTTAGTAGCAGTCGAGCCCCATGGTTCTTTTAGATTTCATGACAACTCTGCAGGATACTTTATTACTGTCTCTGGGCAAAGGATTGAAATTCCATACATCTCTAAAACCAGAGTTTCCACCATGGTTCAGGCTATGCAGGAACTTCATAAAGCAGAAAATAGTCTTGAAGAACTCAAAGACCATAAGAGCAATATCAGGATAGAAGACCAACTTAGTTCTCCAAAAGTTCAGAAACAAATCTCTGAGCTTCAGAAATAATTTGAGAACACATGTTGTTCAGAAGAACCGAATGCATTCTGGCATCGGAAACAACATTGTGTTGAGCTGCCCTACAAAGAAGGATACACGGGCAGACCATGTAAATCCAGAGCTATCCCAATGTCAGCAGAATACAGACAACTCTGTCAAAAGGAGATAGATCATCTTCTACAGAGAAAGCTAATAAGAGAATCCAGCAGCCCTTGGAACTGCTATGGATTCTATGTGAAAAAAATAAGTGAACAGATTAGAGGTGTTCCTAGAATCGTTATTAATTATAAACCTCTAAACTCTGTTCTTGCATATGACACATATCCTATTCCACATAAGGGAGATCTTATGCGTAGGATATCTGCGGCCAAGATATTTTCAAAGTTTGATTTAAAATCTGGCTTTTGGCAAGTAGCAATTGCTGAGCATGATAAGTGGAAGACTGCGTTCAGCACACCAGCAGGGCATTACCAGTGGAATGTGATGCCATTTGGATTGAAACATGCGCCTTCTAAATTTCAGAAGGTAATGGATTCAATTTTCAGGCCTTATGATGAATGGCTGCTTGCTTACATTGATGATCTGCTAATATTTCCCAAGAATCTACAGGACCATTTTAGACATTTGAAGATATTTATGAAACTGGTCCAAAGAAATGGTCTGGTCTTAAGTAAGAAAAAGATGGAGTTATGCCAGACCAAGATCAAATTTTTAGGGCACAAAATTGAAAATGGGCAACTTGCTTTACAAAGTCATGCACTTGAGTTTGCAGACAAATTTCCAGATGTCATCCTGGATAAAACTCAATTGCAAAGATTTTTAGGATGTTTAAACTATGTAAGCAATGTTTATCCTTCTTGTGCCATTGACAGGTCTCTGCTCAATCAGAGACTGAGGAAGAACCCAAAACCTTGGACGCAAGCTCATACCCAGGTTGTTAAAGAAATAAAAGCCAAGGTTCGTAATCTTCCTATTCTCTATGTTGCTAATGATGCTGCATTTAAAATTGTTGAAACAGACGCCAGCAATATAGGTTGGGGAGGTGTACTTAAACAGAAACCAAGTGAAGACAGTCCGAAAGAACAAGAACAAGTGGTACAGTTTGTCTCTGGAGTATGGAGCAAAGCAGAACTGAACTATGCTCCAATAGAGAAAGAAGTCAAAGCAGCATCGAACTGTATCAGTAAGTTTTCGATTCACTTGGAAAATAAACATTTTTTGCTAAGAACAGATGCAAAGGCTCTGGCAAAGGTAACCACTAAGACCATCAAGAATCCTGAAGATGCAAAGTTCGCAAGATGGCAAGCACTATTTTCTTACTTTGATTTTAAAGTAGAACATATTAAGGGTTCAGAAAATTGTTTGCCAGACTTTCTTAGCAAAGAATTTATCCAGCATCAAGAACAGGTTGATGACCCAGAAGAAGATGAGATACATGTAATGGTCATCATCACAGAATGGGACCAGGCCCATCAGAGAGAACAGCTAAGATATATATCAGATGAAGAATCATGGCCGGTCTATTCTGAAAAATGGAGACCCACTTGGCAACTCCGAAACACCAAAGTGCTAGATGCAAATGTGCAGAATCATAATGATCTCCAGCACTTTGTTCCTGAGAGAAGGGTGTATCCCAAAGGAAGTCGTTGGATACATGATATGATGTATTCACACAGTATGATAGCTTCCTATGAAGCTGAAAGAGCACTCTCTCAAGACTTTTGGGACATCTCCGTCATTTGTACTGGAGGTGAAGATAGAACAAGGGTCTACTACAAAACATATCACATAAACAGAACAAGGAACCCTGGCCAATACACTGGTGGCAGATTTCAAACTTGGCCAGGTAATGATCCAAAGCTTATTTTTCCTGACACTGTTTATGATTTTGCAGGTTATAAAGATCTATGGTGGGATTTGTTAAACAAAGATGGACGTGAGGAAACTCACTATACTAAGTTAAAATTTTCACCCACTTGGATTAACTCAAGAGAGCCAGCCGCACCTTGGTTAGAAAATTGGTGGTATGATTATGGTGTTAGCCCGTTTACCATGGATCCACATTACTATGAGGCCTATTTTCATGGAAAATGTACTACTTGTCTTGAAAGTCCAGTAGGCGAATGTTTTCACTATCCATGCCAAACCGTGAAGGAAATTGCAGGACTAGAACATAAAATGAGAAATCCCATTTTGAAGTCCTATATGGAAATGCATCACCAATGGCTAGTCATGACCAAGATTAAGCATCAAATCATCCTAAATAAGCCTATGATTGTCCGGCGCATCTATACCAAAGCATGGGATGATGAATTCTACGGCAAAATCAGATATCCAGATATTCAAATCTTGGATTCACCTGCAACAGCCAGTACAAGTGGTTCACGGGAGCTCCACTAAAATAAAAAGTTTTCCCTATGTAATAATAACCAGTCACGGGTTTACAGTGACAGAGCTTTTCTCGAGGGCTTTTCATCTGTCTGAAAAGCATCCTCTCTGTAGATAATTATTCTATTTCCTCGTGGGCCTTGTACTTAAAGGTTTCCACAGTGTAATAATCACACACCTTCACATGTGTTTGTCGGAAGGATCGAATCTCTGCCCGGATGTCACTTCGGTGTTACCCGGAAGCAATGATCCACCTTCCATGTGTCTTTAATCCGATGATTCTACAGGAATGTTTGTCCCCTCTTCCATCCTATATAAGGAAGAGTTAGGCTCATTCGAAGGCATCAGCATTTGGAGTGTTAGTTTTTGAATTTGTGTGTTTAGAGTCTGAGTTTTTGCTCCCTGCTCTGCATCTGCGCAAATCTTTGCGATCTGCTTGCATCATGGAGAACTGACTCACAGTCTTTAGAGAACTGAGAAGCCTGCGTGTCTATATGCTCGGCATAGGCAAGAACCTAAAGTGGCCAGTTCTATAGATTGAGTCTGTATCTATATGATTGTGTGTTTTATACTCTGAGACAAAGTCTGCAATTGGGTCAGGAAGCCTCCGGTATCGCTCGCTCATTCATTGAGTAGAATCAGTCTGGTAAATGCCATTGCAGTCAATCTCTGATAAGGAGATCTGAGTCTGTAAGTCTGCAATCTGATTTTAATATCACTCTGAAATCAATAAAAGAGAGAATGTTTATTGTTCCGCATCATTAAGTGCTGTTACTCTGTGCATTGTTAATTGCTGCTAAGACACTGTTTATCTTCTCATACTCTTGAAAGTTCGCTAGAAGTTCGCCAGAGGTTCGCCAAACCACCGAGGGACGCCAAGGCCGTAAAAGGCGAAGGGAAGCCGCAGAATAGGCCGCTAGTTGTGTGAACGTGGGATTAGGTTCGTGTATGGGTTCATCGCTGGGTTCACATAAAGTGGTGTCGAGAAGATAAAGGAGATACTTAGCAAGGCCAAGTCTGCCCATGAGCAGCAAGCAAGCTTGTTGAGAAGCCTCTGCCAGAAATTGGTATCATCCCATGCTTTGGTATAGATGCGCCGGACAATCATAGGCTTATTTAGGATGATTTGATGCTTAATCTTGGTCATGACTAGCCATTGGTGATGCATTTCCATATAGGACTTCAAAATGGGATTTCTCATTTTATGTTCTAGTCCTGCAATTTCCTTCACGGTTTGGCATGGATAGTGAAAACATTCGCCTACTGGACTTTCAAGACAAGTAGTACATTTTCCATGAAAATAGGCCTCATAGTAATGTGGATCCATGGTAAACGGGCTAACACCATAATCATACCACCAATTTTCTAACCAAGGTGCGGCTGGCTCTCTTGAGTTAATCCAAGTGGGTGAAAATTTTAACTTAGTATAGTGAGTTTCCTCACGTCCATCTTTGTTTAACAAATCCCACCATAGATCTTTATAACCTGCAAAATCATAAACAGTGTCAGGAAAAATAAGCTTTGGATCATTACCTGGCCAAGTTTGAAATCTGCCACTAGTGTATTGGCCAGGGTTCCTTGTTCTGTTTATGTGATATGTTTTGTAGTAGACCCTTGTTCTATCTCCACCTCCAGTACAAATGATGGAGATGTCCTAAAAGCCTTGAGAGAGTGCTCTTTCAGCTTCATAAGAAGCTATCATACTATGTGAATACATCATATCATGTATCCAGCGACTTCCTTTGGGATACACCCTTCTCTCAGGAACAAAGTGCTGGAGATCATTATGATTCTGCACATTTGCATCTAGCACTTTGGTGTTTCGGAGTTGCCAAGTGGGACTCCATTTTTCAGAATAGACCGGCCATGATTCTTCATCTGATATATATCTTAGTTTTTCTCTCTGATGGGCCTGGTCCCATTCTGTGATGATGACCATTATATGTGTCTCATCTTCTTTTGGTTCATCAACCTGTTCTTGATGCTGGATAAATTCTCTGCTAAGAAAGTCTGGCAAACAATTTTCTGAACCCTTAATATGTTCTACCTTAAAATCAAAGTAAGCAAATAGTGCTTGCCATCTTGCGAACTTTGCATCTTCAGGATTCTTGATGGTCTTAGTGATTACCTTTGCCAGAGCCGTTGCATCTGTTCTTAGCAAAAAATGTTTATTTTCCAAGTGAATCAAAAACTTACTGATACAGTTCCATGCTACTTTGACTTCTTTCTCTATTGGAGCATAGTTCAGTTCTGCTTTGCTCCATACTCCAGAGACAAACTATACCACTTGTTCTTGTTCTTTCGGACTGTCTTCACTTGGTTTCTATTTAAGTACACCTCCCCAACCTATATGCTGGCGTCTGTTTCAACAATTTTAAATGCAACATCATTAGCAACATAGAGAATAGGAAGATTACGAACCTTGGCTTTTATTTCTTTAACAGCCTGGGTATGAGCTTGCGTCCAAGGTTTTGGGTTCTTCCTCAGTCTCTGATTGAGCAAAGACCTGTCAATGGCACAAGAAGGATAAAAATTGCTTACATATTTTAAACATCCTAAAAATCTTTGCAATTGAGTTTTATCCAGGATGACATCTGGAAATTTGTCTGCAAACTCAAGTGCATGGCTCTATAAAGCAAGTTTCCCATTTTCAATTTTCTGCCCTAAAAATTTGATCTTGGTCTGGCATAACTCCATCTTTTTCTTACTTAAGACCAGACCATTTCTTTGGACCAGTTTCATAAATATCTTCAAATGTTTAAAATGGTCCTATAGATTCTTGGAAAAGATTAGCAGATCATCAATGTAAGCAAGCAGCCATTCATCATAAGGCCTTAAAATTGAATCCATTACCTTCTGAAATTTAGAAGGCGCATGTTTCAATCCAAATGGCATCACATTCCACTCGTAATGCCCTGCTGGTATGCTGAACGCAGTCTTCCACTTATCATGCTCAGCAATTGCTACTTGCCAGAAGCCAGATTTTAAATCAAACTTTGAAAATATCTTGGCCCCAGATATCCTATGCATAAGATCTCCCTTATGTGGAATAGGATATGTGTCATCTGCAAGAACAGAGTTTAGAGGTTTATAATTAATAACGAGTCTAGGAACACCTCTAATCTGTTCACTTCTTTTGTTCACATAGAATCCATAGCAGTTCCAAGGGCTGCTGGATTCTCTTATCAGCTTTCTCTGTAGAAGTTGATCTATCTCCTTTTGACAGAGCTGTCTGTATTCTGCTGACATTGGGATAGCTCTGGATTTACATGGTCTGCCCGTGTATCCTTCTTTGTAGGGCAGCTCAACACAATGTTGTTTCCGATGCCAGAATGCATTCGGTTCTTCTAAACAACATGTGTTCTCAAATTCTTTCCGAAGCTCAGAGATTTGTTTCTGAACTTTTGGAGAACTCAATTGGTCTTCTATCCTGATATTGCTCTTATGGTCTTTGAGTTCTTCAAGACTATTTTCTGCTTTATGAAGTTCCTGCATAGCCTGAACTATGGTGGAAACTCTGGTTTTAGAGCTGTATGGAATTTCAATCCTTTGCCCAGAGACAGTAATAAAGTATCTTGCAGAGTTGTCAGGAAATCTAAAAGAACCATGGGGCTCGACTGCTGCTAAAAAGACATTTCCCAATATACAATCAACTGGAATGTCAGCAACTGCAAATGAAAGCTTTACACATCGTGAATCAAAACAAACAATAGCTTTAGAAACTTCAAACTCTAAATGTTTCCTTCCTAGTCCCATAACTTTCTTTTGTGCAGTAACCCAATATCTTGATGGAACTATTTTCTTGGAAAGAATGTTAATATCTGCACCAGAATCAATTAGCACAGTGACATTATAGACTCTGTCTGCAACACAAATATTTACATTGATGTGGTGTTGCTGATATTGAACTGCCATAACCTGCATTTCACCAATTTCTCTAAAACCAACTGAAGCATCAAATTTGCCTTCGGCAACATTAACATCTGGGGCAGAGTGCAGTGTGTAGTTTACATGTCTGTCGGAAATAGAGGTAGAAGGCTTTTGAGCTTGTGGGGCCTTTTCTGACTATGAAACTTGGAGTTTCAGGGCAGCAATTTTAGATTTTAGGGCAGAGATTTTAGACTTTGTATTTTGTATCTCCCTACTCACCTCCCCCAAAGTGAGTGTACGAACTTTGTTAGAAGTATGTTGGAGATACGATTTGGCGTTGCGTTCGTAAGAAGCATCAACAAAATTAGGCTTCTTACCAGAGGATTTGCTGGAAGATCCAATACCATGCTGCATGTAAGCTTTAACCAAGGCAGCTTTAAGATCTCCTACCTCCAAGGCACGGATTTGAGCAAATAATTTCATTTCATCTTCATCGATCTGTGCCATGAGGACTTTTAACTTTCCTGGTTTGTCTTCTGGAAGAGATTCATCATCAGAAGAGTAGTCGAATTCAAAGTCTGAACAATGACAGTTTGCTGAATTAGAACAGTGACAATACAGAATGACTTCTTCATCAGAAGAGGTAGAGGAAGACTCAGCAGAGGAAGATTTAGCAGAGGATTCGACAGCATGTTGTTGAATGCGAAGGGCTTGGGAGTGATTATGACAATCTGCTGTTTTATGGGAAGAAGAATGACAATGAGCACATATAGGTTCAGTTTTGACAGTAGTACTGGTAGATGGATGTTTGTTCTTTTGGGACTTCTTACCTAGACCCCTTTTTTATTCTAAGGCTGTTGGACACATATTAGAGGTATGACCAGACTGACCACATAACCAACAGACAACTTCATTCAATCGGGCAATCTTGACATCCTTGGGACGGATGTCATGAGGCTGATAATAATGGGTCTTGGGAGTAGAACGATAATACCCTTTTCTTCTTTTATGTTGTCTTCTTTCTTTTGGCTTTCTATGAGAGGACCTGAGCTCTTGTCTTTTTCCTGAGCTCAAACGATATGTAGAGGCTCGACTTCGTTTTTGAGCCTTCTTAGCATGTCTCTTGGTCTTTCTGCGAGTAACCAGTGGATCATCAATTGTTATACCATATCTGTTGCAGAAAGATTTAGTACCAGGAAGTCTATTTAATTTATCTATAGACTTGGTCATTTTAGAATTGGTACATAAAGTAATCAAAACTTTAGTAATAATAGAATAAAAATCTCCCCATAGATATACTTCAAGTGGCAAGGGGAATGCTTCTTGCAATTTCAGGATGCAAGGTAAACTTGCTTCCATAGAATGTTCTCGGGATCTTTGACCAAAAAGATTCTTTCTATCCAGTCTCTATGGAAGTCTTCATATTGATTAATATTTCTGCACTTTAGATTCATCAGAATAAGTTCATTTTTATCTGTAAGTGCAAAATCTGCTCCACAGAAATGTTCTTGAATCAGTGCAGTGAGTGCACCAATCATATTGTTTTGTGGAGTACCATCATCATTGAAATGAAGATCTCCCCGTTCATATTTGAGCACCTCTTGCTCCATCTTGGTGAGCATTACAGGGGATGATTCAAGTTCCCACCATATTGCCAAGGTTCCTGTAAAACATGCAATGATTGTTTTGCAGGCTTCAATTTCATTTTTACTTTCAACACACATTAATTTATATTCAACAATCATCTGATCAAGCACTTGCCTGATTTGAGCTGCAGAGAGACCGTCAATATTCCATTCCTTATGACTTCCTTCATGGAAGGTATCTCTTGCTGGGAGTTTACTAGCTCCATATAAATCAGGGGCAGCATGCCTGGTGAATTGAGGTTCTAGTGGCTCATAGATAGGAAAAGCATGTTTCTCTGTGTCTGATTCTTCTAACAGAGAATCTACAGTTATTCTTTCAGATTTTTCTTCTGTTTTTGGCTCAGACTGCTGGGATGGCTTTAAAACTTCCTTAGGGAAAAGGTGAGGGAACTTAGAGATTGGGCTGCTAAATTCATGAGTGTGAATAATTTTTCCCTTTGTCAAAAATGAAGTTGGAATTGGCTTTTCAGACTTCTTCAAATTTAATCTGTCCATTTTGTCTAACAGATTTGAAACTGTATCCCGTGTAGAGATAGACTGCTCAACTATACAATTCTCTATATCTTCAAACCTCTTAAAAGATTCTTGTGAAATATGTCTAACTACTGATAAATCACACTGTACAGAATTTAAAACACTATGTACATCATTAATAGAAACTTGGACACTGTCCATCTGATCCTTCACCAAGGCAGTTTTAGCAACATTCTTTTCAAGTCCAGTGAGAGCAGTATTTGTCCAATTTACTTGTTCACTGACTTTTTGAACTCTACTCTCAACTCCTGCTGCTGCAGTATCTCTTTGAACCAAAGGATATGCATTTGCTGAATTCTGTCTTTCTCCTAGGACAATACTTTTGAGAGGAGGGTATGAGGTAGATGTCTCAATTTTACTGCCATCTGGGGCTTGCCATGCATGTGAAGAAGAAGATGTGGAGTCAGCCATTAGAACAACTTCTAACTCCATTTTCTTTTTCCAGGAATAAAATGAGATCCAAACATTTTTTTCTTCCATATATGCTTTCCATTCATTTGCCATTTTTCTCTTTTCTTCAATTGGAAAAGCAAGTGCAAACTCATCAGCCTGAGGATGAGTGAACAGATCCCAGTTTATCATCTGCTTCATCCACTCAGCAGGGATCTGGTGCTTGGGACAAACATCCATTAAAGTATAAAACTTTTGGATTTCAGGCACTGATGGTCTCTTACAATCTGGAGGCAGATCTCTGAATCTGCATTCGGGGATCTGCTTGTCTTTTTGTTCAAGATATCCGAGTCCATACTTGGGACTGTTTGCAGGTCTTATATTGGCAAAAATTGTAGTTAGCTTTGGGTCTTCATTTTCTAGTGTAGGCACTAGATGCATCATAAGAACATGTTCATCTTCATGAGGGAATGGAATGTCTGAACATTTTGGATTAGGACAAGGGTTGGATGAAGTAGACGGAGGGGCTTCACCAGTCCTAACATTATGGTTCTTATGAATGACCGAATAGGCTAGATTCCGTAAATTTACCTGTTGGCGACATTGAGGACATTCTACACCCAGGGGCTGGAAATTTACAATCTGGGCAAACTCAAATAAAGCAACATGTGAACAATTTGAAACAATAGAAGAACAACTAGTATCTGTACATTCAGGAGCTATGTATCTGGGAGACTTTTTACTCTCTGCTTCAATCCTACGTCTGTTAATAGTTGACCTTCTGGGAAAGGACAGAGTGGCTGAGGATTGGCTTTCTGTTATATTAGCAGAGGTGACTTTCTGAATAGCGAGAGGCTTTGGATTTGGAACAGTGCAGTGTTCAGGAAAGGACATATCTTCCCATTTGATGGCTTGGTGTTCCACCTTCTGATTTTTAGGATCTGTCATGACGACAACACTGGTTTTAGACTCTCGGCTAGGAGCATGGAGGACTACTGGAAATAAGGTAGTGGTGTGACGGAAACAACCTTTGAACTGAATGGCGATATTTTGCCTTTCTTTCTCATATCAAATCTTGAGGTTTGGATTTGAAGTTGTAAGATATCGGCCAATGTTTCATCAAAGGTATAAACTAAAAAATTTGGATAACAGTCAAACCATACCGGACCATTTGACAATGGAGCAACTATTCCTCCAATTAGGGAATCTGTATATTTATTATGTGTTAGGTCTCGAACAGTTGCTAACACATATGAATCTACTCCTTGATGAGTAAGTGCTTGGATTCCCACCCTTATACAACCCAGATGCAAAAACTGTGTATTTAATTTCTTAGCTTCAGCCTGAAGCTCCTTTGGATTCAACAAGGGAATTAACTGTACACGGTCAGAGTTCTCTTCTATAGAGCTTATTGATTCTTTAATAGTGATTCTGGTGGCTGCCTTCAGATGCCAGACACCCAGATCACTGTAAACTTGTGAGGCAGAAATTTTGGGTAAAACCCATCTGGCTTGAGGCTCTGACTCATTCACAACTCTACTACTACTAGCATTAAACATATCTCTGAGAGGGTCTTGTGTGGCCCTATCCTTCTCTCTAATTCTCTGAATGAAACTGATTTGTTCATTGAAGAGTCCATTTCTGAACTTCTTTTTCTTTAAAAGAGAGAGAGATTAAGTACTGACCTTTCTCGAACCAGTCGCGAACACCGACTTACTGGCTTTGATACCAATTTCTGGCAGAGGCTTCTCAACAAGCTTACATGCAGCATGGTATTGGATCTTCCAGCAAATCCTCTGGTAAGAAGCCTAATTTTGTTGATGCTTCTTACGAACGCAACACCAAATCGTATCTCCAACATACTTCTAACAAAGTTCGTACACTCACTTTGGGGGAGGTGAGTAGGGAGATACACAATACAAAGTCTGAAATCTCTGCCCTAAAATCTGAAATTGCTGCCCTGAAACTCCAAGTTTCACAGTCAGAAAAGGCCCCACAAGCTCAAAAGCCTTCTACCTCTATTTCCGGCAGACATGTAAACTACACACTGCACTCTGCCTCAGATGTTAAAGTTGCCAAAGGCAAATTTGATGCTTCAGTTGGTTTTAGAGAAATTGGCGAAATGCAGGTTATCGCAGTTCAATATCAGCAACACCACATCAATGTAAATATTTGTGTTGCAGGCAGAGTCTATAATGTCACTGCACTAATTGATTCTGGTGCAGATATTAACATTCTTTCCAAGAAAATAGTTCCATCAAGATATTGGGTTACTGCACAAAAGAAAGTTATGGGACTAGGAAAGAAACATTTAGAGTTTGAAGTTTCTAAAGTTGCTGTTTGTTTTGATTCACGATGTGTAAAGCTTTCATTTGTAGTTGTTGACATTCCAGTTGATTGTATATTGGGAAATGTCTTTTTAGCAGCAGTCGAGCCCCATGGTTCTTTTAGATTTCCTGACAACTCTGCAGGATACTTTATTACTGTCTCTGAGCAAAGGATTGAAATTCCATACATCTATAAAACCAGAGTTTCCACCATGGTTCAGGCTATGCAGGAACTTCATAAAGCAGAAAATAGTCTTGAAGAACTCAAAGACCATAAGAGCAATATCAGGATTGAAGACCAACTGAGTTCTCCAAAGGTTCAGAAACAAATCTTTGAGCTTCAGAAAGAATTTGAGAACACATGTTGTTCAGAAAAACCGAATGCATTCTCGCATCGGAAACAACATTGTGTTGAACTGCCCTATAAAGAAGGATACATGGGCAGACCATGTAAATCCAGAGCTATCCCAATGTCAGCAGAATACAGACAGCTCTGTCAAAAGGAGATAGATTAGCTTCTACAGAGAACGCTGATAAGAGAATCCAGCAGCCCTTGGAACTGCTATGGATTCTATGTGAACAAAAGAAGTGAACAGGTTAGAGGTGTTCCTAGACTCGTTATTAATTATAAACCTATAAACTTTGTTCTTGCAGATGAATCATATCCTATTCCACATAAGAGAGATCTTATGTGTAGGATATCTGGGGCCAAGATATTTTCAAAGTTTGATTTAAAATCTGGCTTCTGGCAAGTAGCAATTGCTGAGCATGATTAGTGGAAGACTGTGTTCAGCATACCAGCAGGGCATTACGAGTGGAATGTGATGCCATTTGGATTGAAACATGCACCTTCTAAATTTCAGAAGGTAATGGATTCAATTTTCAGGCCTTATGATGAATGGCTGCTTGCTTACATTGATGATCTGCTAATCTTTTCCAAGAATCTACAGGATCATTTTAGACATTTGAAGATATTTATGAAACTGGTCCAAAGAAATGGTCTGGTCTTAAGTAAGAAAAAGATGGAGTTATGCCAGACCAAGATCAAATTTTTAGGGCACAAAATTGAAAATGGGCAACTTGCTTTACAAAGCCATGCACTTGATTTTGCAGACAAATTTCCAGATGTCATCCTGGATAAAACTCAATTGCAAAGATTTTTAGGATGTTTAAATTATGTAAGAAATTTTTATCCTTCTTGTGCCATTGACAGGTCTCTGCTCAATCAGAGACTGAGGAAGAACCCAAAACCTTGGACGCAAGCTCATACCCAGGCTGTTAAAGAAATAAAAGCCAAGGTTCGTAATCTTCCTATTCTCTATGTTGCTAATGATGCTGCATTTAAAATTGTTGAAACAGACGCCAGCAATATAGGTTGGGGAGGTGTACTTAAACAGAAACCAAGTGAAGACAATCTGAAAGAACAAGAACAAGTGGTACAGTTTGTCTCTGGAGTATGGAGGAAAACAGAACTGAACTATGCTCCAATAGAGAAAGAAGTCAAAGCAGCATGGAACTGTATCAGTAAGTTTTCGATTCACTTCGCAAATAAACATTTTTTGCTAAGAACAGATGCAAAGGCTCTGGCAAAGGTAATCACTAAGACCATCAAGAATCCTGAAGATGCAAAGTTCGCAAGATGGCAAGCACTATTTGCTTACTTTGATTTTAAAGTAGAACATATTAAGGGTTCAGAAAATTGTTTGCCAGACTTTCTTAGCAAAGAATTTATCCAGCATCAAGAACAGGTTGATGACCCAGAAGAAGATGAGACACATGTAATGGTCATCATCACAGAATGGGACCAGGCCCATCAGAGAGAACAACTAAGATATATATCAGATGAAGAATCATGGTCGGTCTATTATGAAAAATGGAGTCCCACTTGGCAACTCCGAAACACCAAAGTGCTAGATGCAAATGTGCAGAATCATAATGATCTCCAGCACTTTGTTCCTGAGAGAAGGGTGTATCCCAAAGGAAGTCGCTGGATACATGATATGATATATTCACACAGTATGATAGCTTCTTATGAAGCTGAAAGAGCACTCTCTCAAGACTTTTGGGACATCTCCGTCATTTGTACTGGAGGTGGAGATAGAACAAGGGTCTACTACAAAACATATCACATAAACAGAACAAGGGACCCTGGCCAATACACTGGTGGCAGATTTCAAACTTGGCCAGGTAATGATCCAAAGCTTATTTTTCCTGACACTGTTTATGATTTTGCAGGTTATAAAGATCTATGGTGGGATTTGTTAAACAAAGATGGACGTGAGGAAACTCACTATACTAAGTTAAAATTTTCACCCACTTGGATTAACTCAAGAAAGCCAGCCGCACCTTGGTTAGAAAATTGGTGGTATGATTATGGTGTTAGCCCGTTTAGCATGGATCCACATTACTATGAGGCCTATTTTCATGGACAATGTACTACTTGTCTTGAAATTCCAGTGGGCGAATGTTTTTACTATCCATGCCAAACTGTGAAGGAAATTGCAGGACTAGAACATAAAATGAGAAATCCCATTTTGAAGTCCTATATGGAAATGCATCACCAATGGCTAGTCATGACCAAGTTTAAGCATCAAATCATCCTAAATAAGCCTATGATTGTCCGGCGCATCTATACGAAAGCATGGGATGATGAATTCTACGACAAAATCAGATATCCAGATATTCAAATCTTGGATTCACTTGCAACAGCCAGTACAAGTGGTTCACGGGAGCTCCACTAAAATAAAAAGTTTTCCCTGTGTAATAATACCCAGTCACGGGTTTACAGTGACAGAGCTTTTCTCTAGGGCTTTTCATCTGTCCGAAAAGCATTCTCTCTGTAGATAATTATTCTGTTTCCTCGTGGGCCTTGTACTTAAAGGTTTCCACAGTGTAATAATCACACACCTTCACATGTGTTTGTCGGAAGGATCGAATCTCTGCGCGGATGTCACTTCGGTGTTACTCGAAAGCAATGATCCGCCTTCCACGTGTCTTTAATCCGATGATTCTATAGGAATGTTTGTCCCCTCTTCCATCCTATATAAGGAAGAGTTAGGCTCATTCGAAGGCATCGGCATTTGGAGTGTTAGTTTTTGCATTTGTGTGTTTAGAGTCTGAGTTTTTGCTCCCTGCTCTGCATCTGCGCAAATCTTTGCGATCTGCTTGCATCACGGAGAACTGACTCACAGTCTTTAGAGAACTGAGAAGCCTGCGTGTCTATGTGCTCGGTATAGGCAAGAACCTAAAGTGGCCAGTTCTATAGATTAAGTCTGTATCTATATGATTGTGTGTTTTATACTCTGAGACAGAGTCTGCAATTGGGCCAGGAAGCTTCCAGTATCACTCGCTCATTCATTGAGTAGCATCGGTCCGGTAAATGCCATTGCAGTCAATCTCTGATAAGGAGATCTGAGTCTGTAAGTCTGCAATCTGATTGTAATATCACTCTGAAATCAATAAAAGAGAGAATGTTTATTGTTCCGCGTCATTAAGTGTTGTTACTCTGTGCATTGTTAATTACTGCTAAGACACTGTTTATCTTCTCATACCTTTGAAAGTTCGCTAGAAGTTCGCCAGAGGTTCGCCAAACCACCGAGGGACGCCAAGGCCGTAAAAGGCGAAGGGAAGCCGCAGAATAGGCCGCTAGTTGCGTGAACGTGGGAGTAGGTTCGTGTATGGGTTCATCGTTGGGTTCACATAAAGTGGTGTCGAGAAGATAAAGGAGATACTTAGCAAGGCCAAGTCTGCCCATGAGCAGCAAGCAAGCTTGTTGAGAAGCCTTTGCCAGAAATTGGTATCAGAGCCAGTAAGTTGGTGTTCGCGACTGGTTCGAGAAAGGTCAGTACTTAATCTCTCTCTCTTTTAAAGAAAAAGAAGTTTAGAAATGGACTCTTCAATGAACAAATCAGTTTCATTCAGAGAATTAGAAGAGAAGGATAAGGCCACACAAGACCCTCTCAGAGATATGTTTAATGCTAGTAGTAGTAGAGTTGTGAATGAGTTAGAGCATTTATATGAGGAGTCAGAGCCTCAAGCCAGATGGGTTTTACCCAAAATTTCTGCCTCACAAGTTTATAGTGATCTGGGTGTCTAGCATCTGAAGGCCGCCACCATAATCACTATTAAAGAATCAATAAGCTCTATAGAAGAGAACTCTGACCATGTACAGTTAATTCCCTTGTTGAATCCAAAGGAGCTTCAGGCTGAAGCTAAGAAATTAAATACACAGTTTTTGCATCTGGGTTGTATAAGGGTGGGAATCCAAGCACTTACTCATCAAGGAGTAGATTCATATGTGTTAGCAACTGTTCGAGACCTAACACATAATAAATATACAGATTCCCTAATTGGAGGAATAGTTGCTCCATTGTCAAATGGTCCGGTATGGTTTGACTGTTATCCAAATTTTTCTGTTTATACCTTTGATGAAACATTGGCCGATATCTTACAACTTCAAATCCAAACCTCAGGATTTGATATGAGAAAGAAAAGGCAAAATATCGCCATTCAGTTCAAAGGTTGTTTCCGTCGCACCACTACCTTATTTCCAGCAGTCCTCCATGCTCCTAGCCGAGAGTCTAAAACCAGTGTTGTCGTCATGACAGATCCTAAAAATCAGAAGGTGGAACACCAAGCCATCAAATGGGAAGATCTGTCCTTTCCTGAACACTGCACTGTTCCAAATCCAAAGCCTCTCGCTATTCAGAAAATCACCTCTGCTAATATAACAGAAAGCCAATCCTCAGCCACTCTGTCCTTTCCCAGAAGGTCAACTATTGACAGACGTAGGATTGAAGCAGAGAGTAAAAAGTCTCTGAGATACATAGCTCCTGAATGTACAGATACTAGTTGTTCTTCTATTGTTTCAAATTGTTCACATGTTGCTTTATTTGAGTTTGCCTAGATTGTAAATTTCCAGCCCCTGGGTGTAGAATGTCCTCAATGTCGCCAGCAGGTAAATTTACGGGATCTAGCCTATTCGGTCATTCATAAGAACCATAATGTTAGGACTGGTGAAGCCCCTCTGTCTACTTCATCCAACCCTTGTCCTAATCGAAAATGTTCAGACATTCTATTCCCTCATGAAGATGAACATGTTCTTATGATGCATCTAGTGCCTACACTAGAAAATGAAGACCCAAGGCTAACTACAATTTTTGCCAATATAAGACCTGCAAACAGTCCCAAGTATGGACTCAGATATCTTGAACAAAAAGACAAGCTGATCCCCAAATGCAGATTCAGAGATCTGCCTCCAGATTGTAAGAGACCATCAGTCCCTGAAATCCAAAAGTTTTATACTTTAATGGATGGTTGTTCCAAGCACCAGATCCCTGCTGAGTGGATGAAGCAGATGATAAATTGGGATATGTTCACTCATCCTCAGGCTGATGAGTTTGCGCTTGCTTTTCCAATTGAAGAAAAGAGAAAAATGGCAAATGAATGGAAAGCATATATGGAAGAAAAAAATGTTTGGATCTCATTTTATTCCTCGAAAAAGAAAATGGAGTTAGAAGTTGTTCTAATGGCTGACTCCACATCTTCTTCTTCACATGCATGGCAAGCCCCAGACGGCAGTAAAATTGAGACATCTACCTCATACCCTCCTTTCAAAAGTATTGTCCTAGGAGAAGGACAGAATTCAGCAAATGCATATCCTTTGGTTCAAAGAGATACTGCAGCAGCAGGAGTTGAGAGTAGAGTTCAAAAAGTCAGTGAACAAGTAAATTGGACAAACACTGCTCTCACTGGACTTGAAAAGAATGTTGCTAAAACTGCCTTGGTGAAGGATCAGATGGACAGTGTCCAAGTTTCCATTAATGATGACTTATTTTAACAATCAAACATAGGTGTTACCTAAATTTTTTAAGGTAAAAAAGAAATCATTGTTGGGTATTTTATTTCTTTTTTATTTAAAATCTGGATTTAAATGCATAAATAGATTTAGTACTTTTAAAAATTTATGAGCATTTAGATTGTGCAGAATTCACAAGATAAATTTATAATTCCAACCAATTTCTACAATTTGATTGAAAAATATACCCAAAAACCTCTAAAATGTAAAACAGTTAAACTACCTAAACATACTCTTTTTCACAAGAATATAAATAGTTATTGGTTACCAACTTATATTTCCTTTTTCCGATAAAGACAACTCACATGGAGGAATTGACTTCTTCCGCTGTATTCAGATATGGCTTCTAGATCTAGTCAGATTAGATTAATTATCCGGATCAGGCTCATCGTTAGAAGAGGAGATTTATCCAGAAACAACTGTACAGTTGCAGGGATCTCCACACAGGACGAATATCTACTCCCACGGCGTATTAAGTAGAATTAAAATCTGTCCTCTGTGAACTTGAATTAAAATATCAACGTTATAATGTGATGGTGATGCTTGCCCTGCAATTCTTCATTAAGTACAGGCTTTAAAGCACCTGCTACGTTGTAGCATGTCAACATTTCATTAAAATGATTAATGTAGAGTTGTTGATTTAATAATGGCCAGAAGTTTCTCCCATCCGCCTCCGTCCAAACCTCGAGGACGTTTTCAGCATTTGTCCCATTATATTATAAAAGCAACCCCTCCATATCCACTCGGAACAGCTTGTCCTGCCAGGTTTCGTCCTTGCAATCTGCCACTCCACGATATTGTGTTTACTAATTCCAACGACATATCCCTCTCGCATTCATTTTCTCCAAAAAAGTTGCAGGTCTTGGTCTGGAATGAATACACAGTCAACTAGCGAAGCATCTCTACAGCTCTACATATGAATAGGTATGCATGAATAAACGTTTAAAAAGCTGCAACATGTCTAACTATTATATGAATACCTGATGTGGCAGGTTAACTGCTTGTGACAAAACAAGTTGTAATTATTTTTTTGGTTGGAATTTAGTGAAATATTTTTTGTTTTATTAATTTTTGTTGTTTAAAATAGGTTTTTGAATGTATAAAATGTATAAATAAATTCAATATCTTAAAAATTTTCTAGGTATTTAAATTGTCGAGAGTTTACAACTCAAATTGCTATTCCAACAAATTTCACCAAAAAATAAACTTAGAAAAACTCCATAAACTTAAAACAAATAAAGTACATCTTTCTTTTATTCTCTCATTGTAAATTAAAAATAGCTTTTGAAATAACTTGCTAATTAACCGATTCTTTAATTCTTTATCTTAAATCAGGAGTGTAAGAATTTTGTTTTACTAATTTTAAGAACGGTGTTTTATTGCATATTACTCTCATAGGTGGAGTGCATTAAAATATTATAAAAATGTGTTTTACTGCATATTATTCTCAACATTATAATGCATTAAAATGTTATATATGTTAGAATATATACAATTGAATATAAAGTGAAGAAATGAGTCTTACTCCATATTATTCTCAATAGTGGAGTGCATTAAATATTATATATGTTGGAATCTGTACAATTGGATATAAAGTGAAACATATTTGTGATATACATTTTTAAGTTGTTGGTTAGTATATTTTTAATTCTAAATTAAAAGTGTTGGAAGAACAATATTTTACTATGTATACTTAGCATCAATGTATTAAATGTTACATATGTTGAAATATATACAGTTGGATATATCTTGGGGAATATAATATATATATATATATATATATATATATATATATATATATATATAGAGCAGTACTTCTATTTGATATTGCTTGTGAGACAACATGATGTAACAATTTTTTTGTTGGAATTAAGTGAAACATTTTTTTTGTTTTATTAGTTTTTGTTGTTTAAAATGTGTTTTTGAATGTATAAAATGTATAAATAAATTCAACACATTAAAAATTTTCTAGGCACTCAGATTGTGGAGAGTTTACAACTCAAATTGCTATTCCAAAAAATTCCAACAAAAAATATACATGGAAAAACTTCAAAAACTTAAAATAAATAAACTAGATCATTCTTTAATTCTTTCATTGTAAATTAAGAATAGCTCCTGAAATAACTTGCTGATTAACCAGTTCTTTAATTTTTTATCTTAAATTAAGAGTGTAAGAACTCTGTTTTACTAATTTTAGGAACTGTGTTTTACTACATATTACTCTCAACAGTGGTGGAGTGCATTAAATATTATATATCTTGGAATATGTACAGTTGGATATAAAGTGAAACATATTTGTGATATACATTTGTTAATTTGTTGATTAGCATATTTTTTAATTTTAAATGAAAAGTGTTGAAGAACAATATTTTACTATGTGTACTTAGCAACAATGGATTAAATGTTACATATGTTGAAATATATACACTTGGATATATATAGGGGAATAACATATATATATAACACTATTGCTATTGGATACTACATGTTGTAACTATTTTTTTGTTGGAATTTAGTAAAATATTTCTTCTTGTTCAATTATTTTTTGTTGTTTAAAATATGTTTTTGAATGTATAAAATGTATAAATAAATTTAGTACCTTAAAATGTGGAGGGTTTACAACTAAAATTTCTATTCCAACAAATTCCACCAAAAAATATACTTGGAAATTTTCCAAAAACTTAAAACAAATAAACTAGATCATTTTTTAATTCTTTCATTGTAAATTAAGAATAGCTTCGGAAATAACTTGCTAATTAACCAAATTTTTAATTATTTATCATAAATTAGGAGTGTAAGAACTTTGTTTTACTAATTTCAAGCAATGTGTTTTAGTGCATATTACTCTCAACAATTGAGTGCATTAAAATATTATAAGAATGTGTTTTTTTTTTTTGCTTATTATTCTCAACATTACAGTGCATTAAAATATTATATATGTTAGGAATATATACAATTGAATATAAAGTGAAGAACTATGTTTTACTTCATATTATTCTCAATAGCTATAAAGTGAAAGATATTTATGATATACATTTGTTAATGTGTTGGTTAGCATATTTTTTAATTTTAAATGAAAAGTGTTGAAAAACAATATTTTACTGTGTGTACTAAGCATCAATGTATTAAATGTTATATATGTTGAAATATATACACTTGGATATATAGGAGAATAATATATATATATATATATATATATATATATATATATATATATATATATATATATATATATATATATATATTATTTTCAACATTAAAGTGCATTAAAATATTATATATGTTGGAATATATACAATTGAATATAAAGTGAATTACTATTTTTTACTGCATATTATTCTCAATAGCTGAGTGCATTAAATATTATAGATGTTGGAATATGTACAATTAGATATAACATGAAATATATTTGTGATATACATTTGTTAATTTGTTGGTTAGCACATTTTTTAATTCTAAATTGAAGTTGTTGAAGAACAATATTTTACTATAATATACTTAGCATCAATGTATTAAATGTTACATATGTTAATATATATATATATATATTTCTTGTGAGACTACATGTTGAACAATTTTTTGGTTGCAATCGAGCGAAATATTTTTTGGTTTGAATATTTTTGTTGTTTAAAATATTTTTTTTGAATGTATAAAATGTATAAATAAATTCATTGCTTGAAACATTTATGAGGCACTCTGATTATGGAGAGTTCACAAGTCAAATTTTTATTCCAACAAATTCCACCCAAAAATATACTTGGAAAAACTCCAAAAACATAATACAAATAAACTAAATCATTCTTTAATTCTTTCATTTTAAATTAAGAATAGCTTAACCAATTTTTTCATTCTTTATCTTAAATTAAGAGTGTAAGAACTCTTACAAATTTTAAGATCTGTGTTTTACTGCATAATACTCTCAACACTGGAGTGAATTAAAATATTATAAGAATGTGTTTTACTTCATAATACTCTCAACACTGGAGAGTATTAAAATATTATAAGAATGTTTTTTACTACATATTATTCTCAACATTATAGTGCATTAAAATATTGGAATATATACAATTGAATATAAAGTGAAGAATTGTGTTTTAATGCATATTATTCTCAATAGTGGAGTGCATTAAATATTATGTATAATATTTATGATATACATTTGTTAAGTTGTTGGTTAGAATATTTTTTAATTCTAAATGAAAAGTGTTGAAGAACAATATTTTACTATAAGTACTTAGCATCAATGTATTAAATGTTACATATTTTGAAATATATATATGTATATGTATATAGGAATAATATTTAAATTTAATTGTATATATAGATTTATATAGGAGTGTGACCACATGTTGTAACCACTTTTTGGTTGGAATTTAGTGATTTTTTTTTGTTCCATTAGTTTTTGTTGTTTAAAATGTGTTTTTGAATGTATAAAATATATAAATAAATTGTCGCTTTACTACTTTTAAAAACTTTGTTTTATAACATATTACTCTCAACACTCTAGTGCATTAAAATATTATATATGTTGGAATATATAAAATTGAATATAAAATGAAGAACTTTTATTGCATATTATTCTCAACAATGAAATGCATTAAATAGTATGTATGTTGTGATATGTACAATTGGATATAAAGTGAAACATATTTGTGATATAAAAAACTGCATATATATTATTCTCAACAATGGAGTGCATTAAATAGTATATATGTTGTGATATCTACAATAAGATATAAAGTGAAACATATTTGTGATATAGATTTGTTAAGTTTTTGTTTAGTATATTTTTTAATTCCAAATGAAAAGTTTTGAAGAACAATATTTTACTATGTGTACGTAGCATCAATGTTATATATGTTGAAATATGCATTAATGTAATTAAATGGTATATATGTTGAAATATATACAATTGGATATATATGGGAATAACATTTAAATGTAATTATGTATATATAAATTTATATAACATTTAATGTACTATTATTGGATGTATATTATTTGCCTTGTCATTTTTTTAGTCTAAGGATTTTTAGTAAGTAAATAGTATGTATTTTGCATCAATGCATTCAATAAAGATATAGTCATGTAATTTAATTGTTTTATCTTTTGTGTCTTTCTAGAAATTAGACATAGATTTGTTAGAATTACAAGTTTAATTTTTGTACTCTATACAATCTAAGGTATAGTACCTCAAGGGTTTTTCAATCATTTCTAAATATACTTGACCATATATATAACTCCAAAAATATGAGAGTATGCTCCAACTCCAATTCCCTTACCAACTCATTGAGAACTAGCATGTTTTATACCCAACCATATCCAATAATAAATATAGCAATGGAGAGATATACAAGGCAATTTAAGGAAGATAAGTTTCACTTCATCTAAATACCACTCATGTTCAACTCGACTAAGTAGAGCTACTTAAGAATTTAGTTTAGGAAATTCATTTCTGCAACATTTGACTACTCTCCAATTTTCTTCGTCAAACCATGGGGTCCTTATCTATTTATATAACCTTTGAGTGGGGTGACACATCACCCATTCTTGAAAAAATAATTTATTTTAAATTCAAATATTTCATATTCTTCATTCCTCAAATTTTCTAAATTTTATAATGACATTAATTAAATAATATTCATCAACCATGTGTGCCTTTTAAATAAATTGTTATTATTTATTTTTCACAAATAAATAATCTAATTTTTATTAAAATAATATTAAAGTTAAGAGCACTTTCAAAGTCGGTAAATTTGGAATTTAATTAATTTAGTTGTTAAACAAGGTTGGCTTACCTAGTTAATTGATGCCCATGGTTTGAGAGAATAGGGATTCAACATCCCTATCACATGCCTCTTCCTACCTTGTAGATTCGGGACTTCAAGCCCTAATCTATTCCAAAGATCCAAGATTTTGCACCTTGATCTTTCAAATATTGACTCTGCCCCCTAATTTTCTTATTATAGGTCCAAGACTCCATGTCTTTATCTTTAATGGATTTAGAACTCCACAGCCTAATTTACATGGCTTGTCATCTCTATGCTTTGAAACTTCATGCTTCGCCTTAAGGTTCTAGTTGTGAGCTCATACACATTTGATGGTTTGTTGGTAAGGTCTTGTTCCAAGACCTACACACACCACAATCTCATAGATCAAAGGAGTCAAATGAATTTCATAATGAAAATAAATTAATCACATTTTACCAAAAATTGTGCATGACTTCCACAGTCATTTTGGTTTTGAGGAAATGACTTCCACGGTCATTTATAATTTTTGAGCATCCTTGTTGGCAAATGGCCAGGTCCGACCACCTCTTGCTCAGTACAATATTAATCATATATAATCATACAAATCATGTAACATCCATAAATCATTATTACCCATATGTTGCACGTAACCATATAACATGTACTAAATTAAAAACCATCTGATAGAGTTAATCAAAGATACCACTATATGTATATGCCCACCAATCATATGACCAAAAAATAGGTCTACAACTTATAGGCCTATTCCATTTTAACAGGCATAATCCATATATCGGTCCATAGATAATCATCGTCTCTAAGTGTCACAAAACCAACCTTGCCAAGGTGGGACACTACATACTCCCCGCCTTGGATTAAACTTGGGCCGAAGTTTTCTAATAGTTGTATAGTCATACAAAAAAAAAGCATACCATTTTTATTCAAGTACCATGTATAGTCATGACATACTAGATATATTTTGACATACACTACAATAAATACTATATCAAAAAAATAATGTAATCAAACATATTATATCTAAATACTATTATCTACAATTGATATAACATATAGAACATCTATTTATATAAATGACAATGATCTCACATTACACATTCTTGTCTTTTCCCTTATCTAATGCATTATGAATTCAATAATATTTCATGTGTTATTCTCTTAGGTTTCTATAGAAAATTTGAGCTTTCCAACTCACAAACAACTCCCACATTAGTTGTATAAACAACCATGATAGTCCATCGCATCTCACAATCAAATTTGCATACAAAAAGCATCAAATCATCCACATTTGCTTACAAAAAGCATCAAATCATCCACATTTGCTTACAAGAAGCATCAAATCATCCACATTTGCATACAAAAAGCATCAAAATCATCCACATACAATTGCCAGTGAAACTACTCAAAAAAACATAATGTCATATGTAAAAGTCACTCTTACATCCCATTTGATTTATGTCTTCTCAATCCAAGTTTTCCATTTTCATTCCATAAGACATCTCTGCAATCACAATTTTTAGGATCTACCTACAATTTCTATTAAATGTTCACTCTTTAGGAAAAATCACAATTTGATGTTCAAGACACAATTTTTTTTTTTTTAACTAACATACTAAAGTTCCATAAAATCCTCATTGACCCACTTTTGTATTATAGACCATTCCTTGAATTCCCATAATCTTCATTATTATTCACTTGAGAATCAATTATGAATGACTCAAGTTAGAAGATCTTCATTCTAAAAAAATTAAAGATGTATTTTTGCAAGCTTGTAATCAAGAATAACTCTAATAATTATGCAAATAGGATATCTATATTATTGAATCTATCTTGATAACTCCAAGTCAACCTGTTTTCCAATTATAAAATCAATCATGATTTCTATTCAATAATTAATAAATTCATTTCATTTCATGCATTATTTCTTAACATAACCACAAATACAAAAACCTTAAACAAACCTACCAAAATATACCTTCACAATATTACGAATCATCTTCTTAATTCACATAAAGATTTAGTTTAAGCATTTACATGTTGAAGCCAAACTTCATTTATGCTCAAATACAAAGGAGAATTACTTCCACCTCAAAAGATTACAACAATTTTTTGGTCTATTGACTAATCATGCAACTATACATCCAACTACAACCATCCAAATCCAACAATCTCTTTCATTATACATACTATACAACATAGTTACCAAATTCAAATTCAAAATGAAATTTAAATTCGATCTAAACCCAAAAAATAAGAATTGTAAAATGCAATACTAAAAAAATTTGAGAATATACATCTTAAAAAATACTAACATGTTTTTTTCAAAATTTAAAAAAATGGAAATGAAATAAACATTATATTCAAAACTTTTAAGAAATTTCATTAATTTTTTCCCTCACAATTTCTACATCAAATTTATTTGTATTTCATATTGGGAAAACATGTAAGTAAAATAGAATAACATAAGTAATAGAAACTCAAAGCTAGAGTCCAATGCAAAGAATAAGCTATTAAATAGAATATTAATAATAGACTTCAATGATGTTTATATACAAAAAGAAAAAAAGAAAAAAAGAAAAAAAGAAAGAAAGTTTATTTCTAGACGGCTATCTTTATTGGGTCTAGATTTATTCAACAATAAGTATATACACTGTAATCATTGTAATGAACAACATAAAACGAACTCATCAAATAAAATTCCAAATCAATAATCCTTATTTTAAATCTGCAATATAGTCTAACATTGTAATCACTATCATATATAAAAAAAAAAAAAAACTTTTTTTTGGAGCCTTTTAAATATAAAATTTACTTTTTTATTTACATGAAACTTACAGTTTTTTATCTTTTTCTTTACAATGATATTATATAAAATTTATTATTTTTAAATATTAGTTTCTTAATATAGATTTTTTTCAAATTTTTATTTTAAAAATTATTGATTTTTATTTGTATTTTTAATATAAAACTTTTTATTAATCACAAATTATATAGTGTATTAAATTTCATGAATTATTAAATGAACAATTGTATTTTCCATTTTTTTTTTTTGCCTATACCTAAACTCTGTAACTATGCTATACACTTTTTTTTAGTAACTATGCTATACAATTTTTTTAGGTTTCTAATTCATGTAAATTTTCCAATTAAAAAAATTGAGATGACTCTTTTTCCATTTTCTACTAATTTTTTTAACAATTATGAGCTAACTAAATTTCAATCAATTCAATGATCAAATTCATCTATAATTTGAATTGTTAACTCTATCACCTACCCAACACTAGTTTACATCATTTCATGGATTCAATTTCATAATTTCTCTAAATAATTTAGTTAAATGTAATTCAATCAATAATAAATGATAAATGGTTTCTTAAAAAACCAATACAATGACCAATGACACAACAATATGAAATCTCATTTAAATTCTATACTTAATTCTTCATAAGCCAAATGTGACAGCTTCATTAAAGTTAACTAGTGTTAACTAGTTAAAGACAATTTGTTTAATTTTCTTTTATCTCGCAAGAAAAACTTAAATCATTACTATTGATAAAACGAATTATTTAATTTGCTGACTTATTAATTAGGAGAAATTAATTAATGAAAAGAAAATCTTTTTAAGTTGATGGTAAAAATGTTTCCAAGAATAGGAGGTGGTTGGGGATAGTTGGAAAGACAGTTACCTACTCCTCTGAGGATAAAGCTGAATCCCAGGGGAGGAGTAGGGGTTCTCTGCTAAAATAGTAAAGGGGAGTATTTTCTAGAGCCAGTTGTGATCAGTTGAAAATAACTCACAACAACCCTTGTGAAACCAACCTTTCTGAGTTTGACTGGATAGGCCATCGAGAGGTCATAGCAGAAGGAGAATCGATTCCAATGTTAACCCGGGACACTGTCCAAATTTTGGAGCTAGGGGGCAAGTGGAGGACGTAATAGCCTCCCTTGATGGTTGGGAGGTCAACAACTTGAATTTTCCTAATCCAGATAAGTTTTACTGTGAATTTTAAATTAAGTTGTGCTAGATTTTTAAAATTTGTGCACAACATTATAGATGAGTAAATACTGTTATGTTTAAATATAAATATATATAATTACAATGATAAATTTGAGGCAGGAAATGAAATCTGTAGGAAACAATACTCTTCCCTGATACTATGATAGGAAGCATCATTTAGTATTAAATCTAAACCCTTCTCTGTTATCAATACTTGATGGAACAAGTTAAAGTAATATATATACATCACATGTCGTAAGAAAAAATAACAGAGAAACTAATTATGTTTTAGAGGAGGAAAATGACAAGGAAAATGTTGTAGCTTAAAGAAAAGCATAATATAAAGAAATGCAGGTAAACGAGGTGTAAAGCATTAAGCACATTTAACCATGTTTTACTTACTTCTGTATAATTGCAGGCATATGTATGTTTCCTAAAAGAACTGGAATAATGTTCAAATAGAGTGATGTTCGAAAGACAAACGCATTATAATTCCGCAAATGTAAACCAGAACCCCCAGATTAAGATGTTAATGGGCTCAATAGACTGTCAACCTTAGTTCTGGGTGTGAACCCGAAATCGAGATGCATTGTCCGTGGCCATTAAAAAATCTATACACGGACACTATCCTGTGGTGGTTCAGTCACCATAGCTTGGGGCTAAACCAATATTACAGAAGAGAAACTAAGGTATACAATTTTGTGAAGTGAGTAACCGAAAAGAACAAGGGTATGGGACCCATTAATCAGTAAAACAAACTTAGCACGAAACTTCTTTTCAATCAGGAAGAGAAAGAACAAGAGATAAAAGTCATGATTATCCCTATAGAGAGTTCTTTAAAATACTACTTACTGTGAACAAACACAATAGTATAAACACGAATTGTAGCATAAAAGTAAACTTTATACAAAAGGAAAGATGTCGAGAGTGAACCCTGATATGCTATCTTATATTGTTATAAAAGCTGTAGTAAAAAGGAAAATATAATTGTGCAGAGTATATTATTACAAACTCGTATTCAGTTCCAACAGTATATAAGAAGAAAACTGCTCAGAGAGCTCGACAGAGATAAGTAAACCCTTAATTGTTCATGAACAAAAACCTTGGGTAAAAACCCTAAGAAAACCTCCTCGAATGATAAATTTCATTGCTACAAAATTTGAAACCCTAGGTCGGGTTTGAAAACCCCCTTTACTATTAATACACATGCCATACAAAAGTGAATACACAAATCAAGTAGCGGAATAGAAGTCCGGTAATTCCTAGGCTATAGTCTCCCTTCAAGGGGGCAGGGTACCTGTTAATAAAGAATGGAAAATTAGCCGAGGTCATGGTGAATGCAGAAGAGAACGCCAGTAGGGTTTCGCAGGTTGGGAAGAAAAAACACTAACCTAAAACATAATAACAACCTAGTATGAGAATAGAGAATTATAAGTAAAAAAAACATCATTTAATCGGAATTAATTGAGTTCGGAGCTGAAGGGCGCGAGGAGATACCTGTATAGTGGAAACTTCATTCGTCGGCCCTGCAGTTTATAAATAAAACAAAAACTCGTAAAGTATTCAAACCTGTGGTACGCAGAAATTGAAGAAAAACCTAGAAATATTGATGGAATACTAATGAGATTACCTTGACACCTTGCTGAGCACATTATCCCTCTGCAACCTTGGACGTAAGAGCAGTTCGGAAGCGCCACAGTTCTCTACAGGGTTTTTAAAACATGAGAGAAACCAGAAATCAGCTGAATAGGTTGATGGCAGCTTTAAAAAAAAAGAATAGGGTAAACAGAACTATGATAGCAGAGCGATGAGCATTTCCGCAAAGGGAAATAGCAGACCTAAAAGGGATGGAGGCGAAGAAACTCAAGGAAGAGGCCGAGCTCTGTTACACACTAAAGAACAATGAAAAACCACTCGTTAGCTCTCAGTTAACCCGCAGTAGACTCCGGGGGTTTCTCCTCGGGAACCATGAAGAATCCGAAGCAAATTGCACAGCTGTCCAAGATAATTAAGACCCAGTACTGCTAAGAATTATAGGAGTTGACATAAATGCTACGGTTGAGATTATTTCCTGCCAAGTGGTGCATTGTATATCCCAAGAATAAATGCAATCGTAATTTACGATAAGTAGAGTAAATCTGCATACAATCAAAGCAAAGTTATCACCGTTTATGTTGTGTATAAACCTTAATCCAAAGTATTGATTTGTATATTTTATACGTGTACCATTGCTCTAACATAATTACTATAGCGGAAACAAATAAGCTCAAAATCAAATGCACGGATGGCTATTAATATCATTGATATATGTATTACATAGTATGGTAAAAGTGATCTTATGTTTATATTTTACAAAGGTAGATAAAAAGAATATTTTTTTTATAATAGTAATTAATTTAAGGATGAAGGTGACACCAAAAAAAAAGATATATTGTCAAATAACCACACAAAAAAAATCACAATTTTAAACATTTCAAAACCAAATTAAATTTAGATCAATCTACAACATAAAAATAAAATAAATTAAAACACTGAAATATAATTACCCAATCCACATTTAACTATTTTATATCAATGATCAAACTATTCCAAACCTTCATATTTGTATTCATCTATAATAAATAAAAAATAATGAGTTTATATCTCAACAAATTCATTATAAAAATTATTAATCAGTTTATCTTCAATTACACATAATCAATCAAAATAATTTACTGAATTCTATTTTTATATTTAAAATTTATCACAATCTCAAAAATTCAAAAAAAAGAAGAAGTATACGCCATCTAAATTCAAGACATTTATTTGATAAATGTTAACGCCGTAAAGTTGCATGAGGAATTAGATTGAGTTAAAAATACCACACGTCCAAACAGGCCTAAGTTTGACTGCTGTTAACCATGACGGGTTGAAAATTTCCTGCAGGTACAAGTCCCACTGTTCTGCAGATTGAGATTGGCTTTTACAAATTGAGATTGGCCCCTGATGGTTGACATTGGCATTGGAATTCCTCCTTTACACCTATGATAATAACAATGCTATGCTACGTCACCATGAGCAATAAAGGCGTTTACCAGTTTTTTGTTCGGTGTCGCAGTCACGACGATCCTTCTTCTCCCAATCGCCATTATTAAATACAACTGCAGAGTTAGTAAAACCTAACTAGCAGTTGCTCCAAAAGGCGCAAAGAGAGGCCGATAGGTTTTTTAAATCAAAAAAGTTGTACAAGAAAATAGCAATTGATAACTTAAATTAAAGTTAATTTTTTTGTATTTTTTTCTTAAGTTTATAATATGTAACTATATTAGAATTGTTTAACAAAAACATTCTCCAATGTCATTAGAACTGCATGGTGGAATATTAAATACTAAATTGATTACATTATATTTTAAAGTAATCTAACTAATAGATGAGATGATATTTTAATTTACAAAAATTGAATGTATATAGGATCCATTTATACATAGAGTGGTTCTAAACTTCTAATAGTTAAGAATGCATGCCTTCTTGTAAAAGGTTAAAAGTTCAAATTCAAAAAGGTAGAAAATAGACATCTAGGAATCAAATCACTAGGCAAAGACATCGAATTCATATTTAAGTATAGCTTCCTTCATAAATCATACATTGCAATAAAAAATAAACTTTATCATAGCTATATAGCAACAACATGTGGGATTCAACTAATATAATTATCCCAACTTGCAAAAGACGAATTGAAATTTAGTTAGAGTGTAATGGTAAAAAACCCAACTTGGAGAAAGATTCGTGGAAATTCAATTACAATATAATAGAAAAATGTGAAGTAAATCTGGTTAAAATAAATATGTGAATTAAAGATTTTTTCATTACTTTATAGTTTAAATATTACTTTATATATTAAATATTAATTAAATATGTGAACTTACTATTTTTTTTTACACAAGTCTTACTAGTGACATGTGAGTTCAAATTGGGCAACTTAGAAGTTTATGGTTACTTTCTATAAAGAAAAATAATCTTTTTGGAAAGATCTCTAATTCTATTAAAAGAAATAAGTTACTAGGGAAAATTCCTAAAAATTTAAGAAAATATGTGAACTTTCTATTTTTTTTACATACATGTCTCACTAATAACATGTCATTGCGGGAGAAATTCTAAGTGAGATGAACGGACGGCGATGGCAAACCTAGATTTCATGCGCTTTAAACTTGCTCATCGCCTTAAGGTGGTCGCTTTCTGCACGGTCCCGGAAATGCGCACGCCTTCGGAGATTCAAGTGAAGCCACACTACTCTCGTGCCAGCGAGAGGAATGCTGGGGTCTGTACTCTCTGCTTACTCTAATCCCTCTCTGGTCCGGCCGGAAGGCGGCGTTCTGTGAGCAACTCGTTGAAATACGCCAGGGCTGGTGTCTTTTCGGCGTTCGGCTGCTTCTCGAGCTGAAGAAATAGAATCCTCCCAGAAATTTCCCGAATCCGAGGCCTCTTGCGCCTTTTACGGTGGCCGCGCAAGACACGTCGCTCTAACGTTCCCACACTCATCTTGGGTTATCTTGGAGAGCTCTAGTCTGAGCAACCTTCACATCAAGGATATAGGAAAAAAAACAGAAGTTGTCCTGGATTGCAGCGTGTTGAACAGGGCTGCCATTCCGGCAATCAAGCTTAGCCCTATTCGCCAGAGCTACCTAGATCTCTCAACTCCTTTTTTCCAGATTCATATTTCAATCGCCTCTGGAAAAAATATTCTGCTTCGGGTGCGCTCCACCGATTTGGTCCAGAGCCTTGCGCTTGCTCTCGAACACAAGCTAGGGATTCCCTCTTCTCTTCAGCGGCTTCACTACGGAGGTAAAAATCTTGAGGCTTCTCTTCCCCTCTCTTTTATAACATTGAAAGAGATGCTTCTATTGTTTTAACCTTCCGTTTGCGATGGGGAGCTGCTGGGCAGCCTTCTTCTACTCCAAGGGGAGCAGCTGGACAACCTTCCTCTGCTCCAGCTTTCTCGTATAGGGATGTTGTCCATGCGCAGCCTCCCAAGAACACTGCTCAACCCTTTGAAGCCCCCAATACCTTTTTGGTTGACAAACTGGAGGAAGTCCCCTCCATAGAAATTTCTCATCCGGATCTTGAAGATCAGCTTCAAAAATTTTCTGAATCAGCCATCATATGCCGCTTCAATGGACTCTGGCCCCACACAACTGATCTCTACAAATGGATCCTCTCTAATTGGACCAACAACTACAAATTTGTCTTCTGCTCGAAGGGTTTCTTCATTGTGGTATTTGCCTTCAGCGAAGACTACCAGAAAGCCTTGACAGAAGGCCCATGGTTCTGGGGAACAGCTGGGCTATTTCTCACCCCTTGGTTCCCAGACTTTGACCCATCTATGGCTGTCATCACCAAGCTACCTATTTGGGTTCGACTTCCTAATTTACCAGCGCACCTATGGCACTACTCTATCTTTCAAGGGATTGGAAACTCTCTGGGTCGCTATCTGGCAACAAACACATCCAAAGGGGAGAAAGGAATATACACTTACGGCAGAGTATGTGCTGAAATAGACATGAGCAAAGGTCTCCCTGATCAAATCAATCTGAAAATTGGGGATTTCCTTTGGACGCAAGCTCTGGATTATGATAATACCGCCTTCTGCTACCGCCATTGCCATCAAACTGGGCACCTACAGAATTCTTGTTCTACCTTCCTCGCCCAAAAGAAGAAAAATAAGCCTAGATCAAAATCTAAAAGCTGGAAACCATGTGATCCGCCCCCCATGGATGACATTGATTCCTTCAGCTCGGACGAGGAGGAGACTGAGGCAGAAGTGGAGGTTACTATGCAAATGAAAGACTCACCCTCGGCAGCCACACTGATGAAGGATTCGCCCTTGGCTATCCCTGAGGTACATACTGCTTCCCTGATTACACAGAAACGTACTCATGAGTCCTCCTCCTCCGATTCGGATAAGGAGGTTCTCCCTTCTGTGAGCAACAGCGTTCAGATGGTTCTCGCCCTTCCACACCAGGCAGGCTGGGTCAAAGTTAACAAAAAAAAAGGAAAAAAATGTTGCGTGGAGTCTACCCATTCTGGGTAAATTCCATTTATTGTCTCTTTTCGCTCTCTTGTCACACTTCTGGTTCTTCTGCTTATCACCTGTTTACTTTCGGGACCGAGGTTGATAGTTTATCATTTCCGGCTTCCCCGCTCTCTTGCTTCTCTTGATTGTATCTTCAGTTTGTACCATATTTTTACTTAATAGAATTAGTCTTATTCAGAAAAAAAAAATAAAAAAAAAAAAAAAAAAAAAAAAAAACATGTGTCATTACCAAAATGAATTGATTAAAAAAAAAAAAAGCAAATGTATTTTCATAATGGTTTCACACAATCACCATTTATAAAGCACATTAAAATTCTTCTGAAACTTAGATATAAAGAAAAATAAAAATAACCTAACAAAACGACATATATAGTGGAAAATTAATGTAAAACCGGGATAGCATGAACTAAATTAAATAAAATAACCTAACAAAACAGTTAAGCAAATACAAGTGGGACCATTCGTATAATTCATTAATAGCATGAACTGATTTCTTTATTTCAAGCAGAAATTTTTGTACTTGGAGAAACATTCCATGGTCTCTCATTTCTGCGAAAGGTGGCGGACAGTCGAACAGTTTTGCGATCAACGCTCAAATACCAGGGGATTGGTAGTATGATGGGTCATAGATTTTGTTGCCACATTCGCATTTCCACACAATTGGATCGTCTCCACCTATTGGAGTGTCGGGGCATTGCAGTTGTGGAGTGACGGTGCACTGCACATGCATACATGGATTGCACCCCTCGCATTTATTATAACATGACGGCGGCCCAGAGCCAATAGTGGGCAATGCAACTTCGCTTCTACGCTCTCCCATCCCCTTCACCTGCCAACAACAGTTTTTATCATTCAAGTGTGCACCAATATCTTCAATCCAATATTATTTTATCTGAAATATTACAGAAAACATGGATTCAGAAACGAATGATTACAAAGAAAGCAGAGCCAAAATGTTCCGACAAATAGGGGGTTTGTTCATCACTAATTTCTCTCCCAGCGATCCCTCATTATTAGCGAAATAAAAGGGTTACTGTATCATATTAGTTCTTTCACAAGCACCTGAGAAAATATTCTCTGCAAAACATATTGAATACCCAATGAATTCATGCAAATTACGCACCCCCAAAGCTCAATAGGCCTAAAGCAAAAAAACAGAGTCTTCATCATGGAATAACGTGAAAATGCAGCTTCCATAAGCGTGTTTTTCTATATCCCAGTAGAAATCTATTTGAATAACCTACTCTCCCTAGTCTCTTTAACGTATGCTCCCCAGCAGAATTTCTTTGAATAAGGTCGTATCCTCCACATATGGTATATATCGAATATGAAGAGCTACGATGCAAATAAAAGAAAGCACAAGGAAAGAGTTAAGCATTAGTAAATAAAGCATATTACCAATAATGCATAAATCATATTACCCAAATTAGAAATGGAAACTCAGTGTCATTTTTGGTAAAAAGTTATCATGTTCTTATGTTTTTTTTTTAACTTTATATATATATGATGAAGGTATATTTCTTTGTTTTTTTGAACTGTTATCTTTTATGATTTTTATGATAAAGGTATAGTATTATTTTATTTTTGGAACTATTATATTTTATGATTTTTATGATCAAGTAATTCAAAAAAATGAGTTATGAGGGAAAATTCCTAAAAATTTAGAGAAATATGTGAACTTGCTACTTTTTTACACACGTCTGACTAGTGACATGTGTCATTATCAAAATGAATTGGTTGACGAAAAAGAAACTGTATTAATTCAAAAGAGAAGGCCTATCGGCCTAAATATTACTAATTGGCCTTTAATTATATATTTATTATATTTGTATGAATAGTAACCTCAAGAGTTATTGAATAGTGATAAAGTATTAATTATAACCGTAACATGAAAGATTTTTTTATCAATAAAATACATTTTAGATAAATGTTTTTAGGATTAATATATTATTATGATTAGGTTGATGTTTCAAACCATCTAATCTAGTTCATTCTCAAGACAAGGTGAAAAAAGATGATGGATCTCAATGAATAAATAGTTAAGATGTATCATTGCCCAGAAATAGATTAGCGATTAAAAACTAGTCTTTAATTAGTTCAAAAAATTAATTAATATATGATTATTATTAATTAAAAATCTTTATACACTTATTATAATAAGATTAAAAAACAATTTTATAAGAAAATATAAAAATTAAAACATAATTTAAAAATACATTAAATAGAATGAGCTGTTTTAATATTATAATAGGTTAATATAGATTATTATAATAGGTAATTCATAATATATATTAAAAGCTTATAACAAACCATTATTTATAAGTCAAGAATAAAAATCATAAAAAGAAAAGAAACTAAGAGGAAAACGACAAGACATAAAAACTAAAAAGAAGAATAGAGGACAATAAAAATAAGGATCAAATAAAAAACACAGGAGGGCAAAATCATTTAGAGAGAGCTGGAATCCAGCTCTTACTCAGTTTCCACCCATCATCCCTAATGAGATTCTTAATATGCCTTTCAATCTTAATGGCTTCCCTGAGCTTTCTATGGTGGAAGTGACCCACCATAGCAAGGACTTTGGAATCCTCAATGCAAACATGGTTACACAATTTTTCCGCATGTTCAACAAGAGCAGAAGTGCGGGATCGATTGTGTTTGATGTCTGCCACATGCTCCTGGATTCTTTGTCTAATAGACCGACCCGTTTCCCCAATATAGGGAGTGCCACATGAACAAGGAACCAAATAAAAACCCTTCAGGTCCTTAGGGTCAATAGGGTCTTTTACGGAACCAAGCAAGTTTCTAATAGTACAGAGAGGCTTGAAAAAAGAGGAGACATTGTTCCGCTTGAGGACATGAGCAATTTTGTCCGAAGTCCCCTAGATAAACAGAAGATGAACTTTGGAGAAAGGATTATCTTGAGAGGATTTACCTTTTAACCCTTTAATAGGCTTTTTGAAAGGCCTTAAAGTCGTAAGGTATTTATTAATTAATTTTTTGAACTAATTAACGTCTAGTTTTTAACGGCTAGTCTCAACGGCTATCTCTAGGCAATGATGCATCATAACTATTTATACATTGAGATCAATCACCTTTTTTCACCTTGTCACGAGGATGAACCACATTAGATGGTTCGAAACGTTGACCTAATCCTAATGATGTGATTAATCCGAAAGTCACTTATCTAAATTATGGATCACAAAAGTCTTAGATCTAATAAAGTATATTTTTAAAAACAATAATTATATAAAAAGTTATTTAATCATTATAAATTTTCAAACATTAAAATTTTTTAGTCCCAAGGGTTATTTTAATTGGTTGTTTTCATGGTTAAAGAATTTTGGCCATTATAAACATTAAAATTCTTAGTCTTAAAGGTTATCTTAATTAGTTGTTTCCCTAGTTAAAGAATTTTTGCTATTAAAAAATCATGAGTTCAATTACATTAAAATTTCTTAGTCCTGAGGGTTATTTTAATTGGTTGTTTTCATGGTTAAAGAAATTTGGCTATTAAAAACATTAAAATTCTTAGCCTTAAAGGTTATCTTAATTAGTTGTTTTCATAGTTAAAGAACTTTTGCTACTAAAAAATCACCAGAGACTTTCAAGTATTGTTAAAATAATTTTACCTAAAGTGAATATTAGAATATTTTATTTATGATAAACAATGCAGTATTTTTTTTTAAGTATCTCTCAAATTTAATAAAATTGTTTTTAAAAGAATTTTTGCGATATATATATATATATATATATATATATATATATTAACATATTTTATTTATATTTGAGTTCAAGGTTATGTGATTCATAATATTTTTATGATGATTTTTTTTTGAATTAATTACAATGAACAATGTCTCGGGAGATGTTTCTACCCAACCGATGTGGTTAATCATCAAAAAATTGTTGAGAAGTGTGATCAATCCAAGAGAATAAATAATGTAGAGAAGAAAGTTATAAAAAAAAAAACCCTAATAGTTGAACCTAAATGAAATGTTTAACGCAATGTTAGAGAAAGTCAAATGCAAAAAGCATAGTAAAATTTAAAAATCTATAAAAATCTATTAAGATTTAATGTTTATTAATAATATAATAAGTATCTATTAGTAGCTACAAATTTAGTGAAAAATAAATTATTAATATATCACTGTTAGAAAGTCAACATAAATAGAGAGTCAACATATATATATATATATAATCCCTAATGGGGATGCTCAACAAGGAGGGTTCAAACGTGGAGGGGGCTACATCGTACATATCCACTTGGCATCTTAATAGCAGATGGGTGGCACACATCGAATGCTTTCCCTGCGCATAGTGAAGATTCTAGAGCATCGGCAAAGGTAAACTAAGGTTCTTTGGTGATGCAGAAGATTTTTGCACAACAATGGTATGGGAAAGTGGGTGACGAGAAGGTTTGGTCAATTTGCAATGTAGGGTGGCCCTTTGCTAGAGTTGAACCCTACTCTGCGGTGTGGGAACGTGCTGGAAAATTTTTCGTTGGATCATAGTGGTGGAGTTTGTTTATCTAGTGGTGGTATTCATTGCTCTAGAGGGGGCTATCATTTCTTTGGAAGTGATGTTTGTTTCTCTCACAGTGGCTTTTGTTTCTTTGTGTGGATCCTAACGCGTAGTCAAAAAAACCCACAAATTAACAAAGTTGCTAGATTTAATGGCTTGAGCGACAACTTTGGAAACCTTTTTTAAAATTTTTTTATTCAGTGTATTATAGCTTCCACTATTCTCCAAGTGATCTAACATTTTATGACGGTAATCGCCTTTGTCTAGGATCACGGGAGAACCTCCTTTGTCCGCTTTAAGAACCACAATATATTTATTACTATTAAAGGATTTTAAGCCTCAAACTCAGGTTTACTGAGGTTTCTCTTGAGAGGCTTGGCTTTCCTTAGCATGACCACACAATATTGCCTAATAATGTCCTTAGAGGAGTCCGACAAGTCCCTAATCCAAAATTCAATGTCACAGATAATGTCTTGGATCAGGATTTTTCTCCGAGCTAAGGAAAAATTAAATCCTTTCTTCAAAAGACTATAAACAGGGCGCTCAAAAGAGAAATTCGAAAGATTAACAACTTTATTACTAGCAGGGGAGTCATTAGTGTTGTTATTGCTGTTTTTGTTGTTATTAACGTTGTTTGAATTACTATTTTTATTGCTATTGTTATTATTAAGATTAATATTATTATTATTAGTAATTTTATTGTTATTATTAGTAATGTTTATGTTATTATTGTTCAAGTTTTTATGATGTTTGTCCATTCTATTATTATTATTATTATTAACAACTTTGTTATTTAGGTTGTTATTATTAATGAATCTAGTACATATATTAGTGTTGTTATAATATTCCTTAATAATGTTATTATTATTGTTATTAATGATATTATCTAATTCTATATTATTAAGATTGTTATATTCATTCTTATTATTAATGATTTTTCTATTTTTGTCCTTATTATCATTATTAAAATTGATATCATCCTTAATTATATTAGCATAGCTATTGTGAACTAGACTCACGGCCTGGCTATCTCTGATGTAGCGAACCAAACTCACGCCTTTTCTATCTCTGAAAATTTCAGGAACACACGAGGATGACTCGAAACTGCTGCTAATAGAGGACATTTGACAGATAGAGGAAGCTTGATAGACAGCTGGAGAAGAAGGCGGGTTGGGGATCTGGACCGAGAGGGAGACTGCCATGCCACCTTATTCTGTATGTAAAGATGATTGTTGACTTAACGCTAAACGAGAAACGGAGGTAAATTCCATGAGAGAGAACGAGGCAGGCGAGGGCTACATATTTCCACCCCTTGCCATGTCACCTTCTTCTGCCTGTAAAGAGGAATGCCAACACCGAGAAAGAGAGGAATCCAGAATGGGAGGAGGTCTATGTATAGAACTTAACAAGGAAGGAGAAAGGGAGGAAAATGTCGAGTTTTCTGGGAGAGAAAATGAGGAAGGCGAGGGCTGCATCGTTCCTATCCCTGCCATATTGCTAGAGAAACAATATCGATGGGTCATCGAGGAAAATGATTGTTGATGACGCTTGCATCATTTGGTCCCTTGGCAAAGATAAATTAGATCTTTTTTTCCATCATCTTAATAGTCAATCTTGTTTCATTGAGTTCATGATGGAATTTGAAGTTAATGGTAACATTCCTTCCCTTGATGTCCTTATTTCAAGAAAGGATGATGGTTCTTTCTCCCATCAATTTTTTCGGTAGAAAACCCATACTTAGTAATATCTTCTCACTAGCTCGCACCATTTCCCTGCTTATAAATTAGGCATCCTCAACACCTTATCCACTAGCGCGTTGAGAATCTTCAATGAATCTCACCTCGATAGGGAAAAAACCCACCTCATGATTTTTTTTTGTAAGAGTGGTTATATTAGATCCCATGGCCTGAAAGTATTTCTTAAAGCTAAAAAAGGTCCTTGAAATAATAAAAAGGAGAAAAATGAATGGTCTTATGGTGTGCGCCTTCCCTTTATTCAGGGAACCACTGATAAAATCGCCAGGACTTAAGAAGCATAACATTTTTGTGTTTTCAAACCCCTGAACACTATTCGCAGCTCTCTCAAGTCGGTTAAATATCTCATGAACCCCAAGGAAGGGAAGGGTGACTACATCATTCCTTGCTCTTGCGGGACTCCTTACATTGGTGAAACAGGTCGGTTAATTAATAAAATGATTTGTGAACATGCTGCTAGCATTAAGCATATAAGATCTCACTCTTTTGCCATAAATGAGCATGCAGAAAAAAATAATCATCATATATGCACTGAAGAAGCTAAGGTTATTGCTAGGATTGACCATTTCCATCATCGTAAGTTAAGGGAAGCCTTAGAGATTGAAAAAAGGCCTATTAATCTCAATAGGGACGATGGCTGGAATATTAGCAGGTTTTGGATTCATGCCCTATATTCCTAGGTGGGTTTGATTAATTTATGTCTCGTTCCTCTTTCTTTTTTCTTAAGTTTTATTATTATTAAATCTATATAATATAACCTTAGTTATAATTAGTGTTTTATTAAAAAAAAAATTGTATAAATTTAATGCAAAATACATGTATGTCATGGATTCTCCTAATCTAACAATAATATGCTACTGTTAAATACAAAATCACTTCTACAAATCTTTGAGGAATTTGAAACACAATCTCCAATCACAATATCATGAAGAAAGATCAATCACACATAACACAGATAATTTACCCGGGGAAAGCTTATAGCTAAAAACCCCACTATCTTCTATTATGTATTATATCATGGATCATGAAACAATTACATACAAAGATCTAATCCAAGAGCTCTCAGTACATGAACTAATTGTCTTACATTATCATACAAAAATTGGCAAATTCCTTAGCCAATTTACTGTCTCCAGACAGTCTGCCTCCACTGCCCAATCCCAGCTGATGGAAATACTTGAATGAGTGCAATCCTGCTTGCCTTGACTACGTAATCCTCATGGGAACATCTAATGTGTGTGTGGTTGCATGTGTGCAACTGGATAATGTCACAACTAGTAGTTTACTTCCCTTTCACCTAGAACTCAACTAGGTCTCCACTGGATCTAACATGCATGCAGTTAATAATAGTAAATATTCAGTTGCATGTGAGACCATTGATTGTGAATTAATTAATAATTAATTCACTTGATCTCTCACTATTGTATCTTTACTTACAACTAGCACAACTGAGTTAAACTACTTTACAACTTGCATAACTACACTTCGAGCTCTATTACAACTTCGAATCACTCAATTACAACTAAGTCCATTTGCATGTCCCACCAGCCAACCACTCAACTCGAAATTCCTATAGCTAACTGATTTTCCACTTCAGTTAACTATTTCCATGTGCTCACTAAAAATAGATTATTGTTTATTGTCCAACTAGTATTAAGGGATAATAATAGCCGACAAGCATATATAAATAGACATGCAATCTATAAATAGAGCTTTCATACATAAATAGACATCCACCTAAAAATAGCCCCAGGCTCCATCCTAGTGCCTAATTAGGTGCTTAATTTCTAGGATCATCATGTTGAATCTCCCTCTCAACAAGAAAGGGATTATCCTTCACCCCAATCTTGTCTCTATGGTATTCGAATTTGCTCCTAGTGGGTGCCTTCGTCAGAATATCTGCATCTTGATCTTCCGTAAGAATGTATTGAAGAAACATGATTCTCCTCTGCACACAATCTCTGAGACGATGGTACCAGATATCTATATGCTTAGATCGATCATGAAACATAGGATTAATCGAGAGTTTAATTCAACTCTCATTATCACAATGAATCACCGTCAGATCTAAATGAGAAACAAAAAAACCAACCAATATCTTTCTCATCTAGATAGCCTCTCATGCAACTTGACTCGCTGCCATGTATTCTGCTTCCATTGAAAATAGGTTTCACGGATAACGGATCTTTGCTTCATGTTGTACCAAGAAACAGTTGTATATCCAATGCTAAAGATCCCCCCCCTGATGTGATATTTCTGTTTGATTGGCTACCTGCCCAATCTGCATCCGTGAAGCCATGCAACTTCACCTCATCCATCTTTCTGTACCATAAATCATACTCTGATGTGCCCCTCAGGTATCTCAGGACATGCTTTCCCGCCTTCCAAAAGAGCTTGGTAGGCTTGACCATAGCTTGACTCAGCTAGCTAACTGCATAGCAAATGTCTAGTCTCGTGTTCACTAGATACATTAGCGAACCCACTAATTGTCAGTAGACAGTAGCATCCACTACCTCTCCAGAAGTAGCATCCTCTTTCCTCCAGTTTCCTGGAGGAGGAGTATTCATGGGTTTGTAGCCTTCCATGTGAAAATTACCTAGTATCTCCCTTGCATACTTGCCTTAAGACACAAAAATTTCACCATCTGTTTGCCATGTTCCAGCTAAGCAAATATTGAAGAGGCTATATCCTTGATCTGGGCTCTTTGCAAGATCTTCCTTGCATGAGTGTATAAACTAATCATCACCCATTAGTATTAAATCATCAACATAAAGAACAATGATTAAAAGAATACCCTCCACCACAATTTGGTACAGGTTTGCATCTACATCACTCTTGGTGAAGCCAAGAAAAGTGAAATAGTTGTCGATCTGTGTGTACCAAGCACGTGGTTCTTGCTTCAACCCATACAACTCTCTTTTGAGTCAGCACACATGCGACTCGTTTTTGAAGATCTTGAAACCTTCAGGTTGCTCTATGTACACCTCTTCCTTAATGATCCCATTGAGAAACACAATCTTCATAGCCATCTGATGAATGCGCCAACCCATCTACACTAAGAGATCAAGGATGGTCCTTATGGAAGAATACCTTGCGACAGGTGCAAAGGTCTATTCATAATCTATCCCCTCGATCTGTGAGAAGCCCCGGGAAATAAATTTGGCCTTGTATTTCTCAACACTCCCATCAACAACTTGATTTACCTTGTAGATCCATCTCGAACCTACCACTGATTTATCAACCAGATTTGGAACAAATTCCCAAGCACTGTGTTTGACAATGGAGTCATAATTCTCCACCATTGCATCTACCCATGTGGGCTCCTGCATTGCATCCTGAAAGGAAGAAGGTTCAGTCACAATACATTTGCTCATGAGAGCCATGTATCCAGTAAATTGGTCAGGAGACTGTATTTGTCTAAGATGTGAATTAGGGGCTCCTATATTCTGTGCAACATCAAGTCTCAACCTATCAGAGTCTATGGTACACCTTCTACCAGTTATGATGGTTGGCTCGGCGTGAGTGGACTCCTCCACTCCATGAACCTCCTCCTGTGGTTGATCCACATCTAGAGACTCATCTTTGGGAACCAACAGTTCCTCCTCTGCATGCAAGTCCAACTCCCTCTCAAGCGACAACCGCATGGCTTTCCCCTCATCGAATTTTATATCCCGTCGCACCATATTCATTCGAATGTTTGGAAAATCACAAGATAATTATGCGGTGTTTTTGTGTACCCCACAAAAATCCCAACTTTAGCAGTCAGCTCAAGCTTCTTCCTGGCGCCCTTGGTCACTTGCACATAAAAAAATGAGCCAAAAATCTTAAAGTGTGAAACAGCTGGTTTCTTACCAGTAAAAGATTCTTCAGGTGTACTCATTCCAATTACTCTATGAGGACAACGGTTCTGCACATAAATCATAGTGTTGCATGCTTCCGCCCACAAATGCATTAGTAGGCCCTGATCATGCAACATCGCTCGTGCTACACCCGCGATCGTTCTGTTCTTCCTCTCCGCGACCCAATTTTTTTGTGGGTTATGAGGCGCTATGAGTTCTCTTTGAATTCATTCTTTGTTGTAGAAGTTCTTGAATTCGTTAGAGATGTATTCTCCACCATTATCTCTCCTAAGAGCCTTCACTTGATTCCCTGACTATTTCTCCACCAATCCCTTAAACTCATAGAACTTTGAGAATGTTTGATCCTTCTTCTGCATGAAGAAGATCGAAAATTTACGAGAAAAGTCATCAACAAAAATAGCATAGTACTTATGCTTTGCTGTTGAAGCAACCGAGAACGGTCCACACACGTCTGTGTGAAATCTCTCAAGGATCCTCGAAGCACGGTTCTCCTTCTCATGAAAGGTGAAATTTACATACTTCCCCATGGTGAAACCCTTGCACTGATCTAATTGAGCAAGTGTTCCCATTGGAATTCTAGTAGATATTTGCTGCATGACTTTCAAGGCTCCATGATGAAGATGGCCCAACCGCTTGTGCCATAATTTTTCCTCATCTCGGCTCACCACTTTTTCTGCCTTTCCTATCATGGCAGCACAACCATCTACCTCCATCTTGAAGATATTCTTAACTCGAATCCCAATCCTCTTGGCTTGACCTATTGTTTTATGTCGCAGGAAAGATTTTCCATTGCTAAAAACAACGTCATAGCCTATCTCCTCCAACATTGTGACTGAGACCAAATTTTTCTTCAGACCTGGAACATGCATAACATCTTTCAATTGAAATGGTTTACCTGACTCCCTTTGAAAGGTAATGGTACCAATCCTGGTAGCACTGCACCATCCGTCATCACCCATCTCTATATGCATCTGGAGATCTTTCTCCTCCAAGTCACTGAAAATTTCCTTATCTCCTGTCATGTGAAAGGAAGCGCCACTATCCAAATACCACAATGATCCCAATGCACTTGACACCATGCATGCGATCAAGGGGAATTCAATCTCAAATTGCGAGGCAAGGGCCTCACTAGCTACAGCTCTAGCAACCTTCTTGTTCTTCTTCTTTTGCGGATAGTTAGTTGTAAGATGCCCATGTTCATGACAGTGAAAACACTTCACCTTGGACATATCAAGCTTCTTGGCTTTAGAATCAGATTTAAAATGTAATTTCTTCCCCTTCCCCTTATTTTCCTTGGTAGCCAAAGCAAAATCCTCTTCACCATCATGCTTTGATGAAGAGCCATCTATAGTGTTTTGCCTTAACTCCTCCTGCACCAGATCCAACCACAGTCGTTCCCAATCCGGAAATTTTTCCCGTCCATTGACAGAGTCTTCATAACTATGCCAACTCTTAGGAAGTCCCAAGAGAGGGAAGCTCACCAAATCATCATCAGCAATAGTTATTACCGCACTCCCTAATTCATCTTGACATTTAAGAAACTTCATGAGATACTTTGGAATGTTGTTGCCCTTTTCCATCTTGATCTGCCTGAGTTTATCTTTGAGTGCCAATTTCCTATGGTTGTTGTTGCTTTGGAAAAGATTCGTCAAAGAATTATACATAGCATATGGTGTGGCTTTCCCATGGAGGCTTGAGACAATGTGGTCTTGTACTCCCTCCAACAGAATCCTTCTTACCTTTGCCACTTTCTTTTTCCATGCATCAATATTGGCAACATCTGACGAAGAAGGCTTAGGAACATCATTGTCAATGAATTCCTTCAATCTATTGTCTTCGAGCACTGCCTCCATCCTGTCCTTCCAAGCAATGTAGTTTGAGTTGCCCTCAAGTGCATACTCTAACCTCAATCCATTGAAAGCCATTTCAATCTTGAATCAGCTACAACACCAAGAAAGTCTTTCTGCAAATTCGAATTCTTTCCACCAACAAACTTAGCTCCTGCTTCACTATTTCAATTTCCTGTGCTTTGATACCATGTAGAAATTTAATACAAAATACATGTATGTTCTTGATTCTCCTGATCTAACAATAATATGATATTGTTAAATACAGAATTGCTTCTACAAATCTTTGTGGAATTTGAAACACAATCGCCAATCAAAATATCATGAATAAAGATAAATCACACATAACACAGATAATTTACCAGGGGAAAGTTTATAGCTAAAAACCGCACTGTCTTCTATTATGTATTATATCATGGATCATGAAACAATTACATGCAAATCTCTAATCCAAGAGCTCTCAGTACATGAGCTAACTGTCTCACACTGTCATACAAAAATTGGCAAGCTCCTTAGCCAATTTACTCTCTCCAGACAACCTGCCTCCACTGCGCAATCCCAGTTGATGGAAATCCCTAAATGAGTGCAATCTTTCTTGCCTTGAATGTGAAATCCTCATGGGAACATCCAATGTGTGTGTGGTTTCATGTGTGCAACTGGATAATGTCACAACTGATAGTTTACCACTTATTGTGAATTAATCAATAATTAATTCACTTGATCTCTCACTAGTTTATCTTGAGTTACAACTAGCACAACTGACTTTAACTCACTTAACTGAGTTAAACTACTTTAAAACTTGCATAACTACACTTCCAACTCTGTTACAACTTCAAATCACTCAGTTACAACTAATTCCACTTGCATGTCCCACCAACCAACCTCTTCACTCGAAATTCATTTAGCTAACTGATTTTCCACTTCAGTTAACTATTTCCAAGTGCTCATTGAGAATAGATTATTTTTTATTGACCAAAAAATATTAAGGGATAATAATAGTCGAAATGCATCTATAAATAGACATGCAATCTATAAATAGATCTTGCACATACATCTATAAATAGACATGAATATATAAATAGCATTTTCCCTTGCATCTATAAATAGACATCCACCTAAAAATAGCCTAAGGCTCCATGCTAGTGTAGGTGCTTAATTTTCACTAGCATCTTCTTGCTGAATCTCAACAATATCTTCAATCCTCTCATTCTATTATATTCCCTTACATTATAATTAAAAAGTATTATACAAAAATTGTTTCATATATTTACCTTATTTTAAACTGTTCTTATATTAAAAATGATCAAAATATGATTATTTAATAAAAATATTATGAAAAATTTAACTAATTAAAAATAAAAATTAAAAATAAAATAAAATTCCATGTAAATTTAATTAATACAATATTTATTTTCCTTCATAGTCAAACTAGTCGTTGTGCCAATGGCCAGTTTGGTCGTCTATACAACTATTTAAGCTCATCGCCTTGATCTGATTTCTCATCTCGTCCTAAAGATGAACCACACTAGTTGGTTCGAAACGCATTGACAATGTTCTATCTCATGTGATTTTTACCGAACGATTTATGTAAAAAAAATTGTCATATATAAAAGAATGTTTTATATATTGGTATAAAGTATTAAAGTAAACAATAATAATAATTATTATTATTATAATAACTTTGAAAGTAAATAAGTAAATATTTTAACTAAAAGAGGAAAATCATATCAAATAAAATTAATAAAATAAAGGCTATACCAAATGAAGAGATGCATCTAAAAATAAAAGAAAATAAATCAATACATAAATAAATGAGGGAAAATACTAAGTAAATTATGGAACAAGGGCAAGAGTCCAACTCTTGTTTATTTTCCAACCATTATCTCTGTTGAGATTGTGGCTGTGATTTCCGATTTCAATGGCCTCCCTAAACATCCTATAATGGAAGTGATCAATCTTGGAAATGACCTTCGACTCCTCAATACATATATGGTGTTTGGTTTTCTCAACATACTCAACTAAATCTAAAGAGCAAGACTAAGCGTGTTTGATGTCGGTTGTGTGCTCTTGAATTGTTTGTTTTCTAGAGCGACCAATCTCTCCTATGTAGGGCATCCCGCATGAGCATGTGATTACGTACACTCCTTTCATGTTTGTAGGGTCAACTGGGTCACTTGATGGATCTAAGGGTGTTTTGAATGGTGTTAAGTGGTTTGAATGTGACAGACATTAATTTTTTTTAATAAATGTTATGTGTTCACTCCAAATTTAACACCAAATAAATGACAAATCTCCCTTATTTAAGATATAAAAAGTATTATGAGCACAATTATATATATAACACTTCAAAACTTACATTTTTATAAACACAAATTTCAACATAATTAAAACAAATAAATACAAATTTATTTAAAAAAACATAAATCAATAAAAAAAATACTAATAGTAAACACAAAAATATAAGAAATAGTTAAACAAGAACATTTAAAGGACACTAATGATAAGTTAGTGTATACAAAACTATATAAAAAATAAATACATGATAGGTCACTATTGCTAAGTTAATGTATATGGAACTATATAAATATATAATAGGTATCAAAAGAGGAATATGGAATAAGAAAATAGTTAAGGAAATGGTGGAAAATTTGTAAAACAGGATTATCTGAAAATAAGAATGGCTGCGGAGCAGCAAGTCCCTGCCAAGAGGTAGTGGACTTTATTCTTTAATGTAACAAAAACCAACTTTCACATCTATATATATATATATATGATTACAAAATTGTTCATGAAAAACAATGACAAACATGAATAGAAAATCTGACTTGATATTAATCATACTTGTCGTCTTAATTCATAATGGTTATGAGCCTCATATATAGAAGTAACAAAGAAGTTTATTCTTGCTAACATGGGATGTATATATGCTGCCATTTGATAGAAAAAAAACACCTAACAATGATATACAAATAGACAATGAATACCACACTACTAGAAATGCTTGAGGAGCTCCATAGAAATAATGCTTGAAAAACTCCATATAAATGTAGATAATGAGTGCCAACCACAGAGGGGTGTGTGTTTGTTTCATCTTTGCAGTAGTTCAATGCTAAACTGGTAAATGGCTACAAGCATTCTGAAGGGTATGGACCCATCCGCAGATCGATCATAGATAACATCATTCTGGATTGATATGCCATATTCACCTGTGAAACAAGATGATTAGTTACAGGTTCAACTCAACTTGAAAACAATGCCACTCGGTGTTTTTACAATTGAAGTGCATTGAAAAGAAAAAGAGAATGTGGGTGTTATTTCTAAGCCCAGTATGATAGAAATATATGTTGTCACCTGGGTAAAACTTACATCATGGGGGCTTAAAAATATACAAATAATTACAGTACTAATTTCAATTTTACATTCGACAAAATAAATTTTCTGAATCCAGAAAAATCCAATTCTTCATATTTTAAAAACCTACATGAATGAAACATATGAAAGATATCATGTACATAAAATAGGATAAAGATCATATTGACTGTAACATATACCTCGCAGACAATGTTATTTCCATTCGTAATGGGTACAATGCCTGTCAAGAGCTCCAGAAGGACCACACCAAAATTATATACAACGCTCTTATCAGTCAACTGATGAGTCAACAAGTACTCTGGGTCCAGATAGACCTATAAAAATACATGAAGTTTTCTATTGCTTGTAAATACAATTAAAATCACCATGGTTTAAGAAATACAAGTCTCACACATGTATCATTTCAAGTTTTGTTTCTTATCGGAGTTCCTTTCACTATAGTTGATACATGACCTAGATTTGAACCTTCCATATGTAGCTATGGTGCAAGCTTTGACAATCTGAAATCTGCAACTATTGCATTAAAATTATCATCTAGTAGAATGTTGGTTGGGCTAAGAAGAGCATAGTCTAACGCTCACTTGCCTACACCTAGTTAAGAGAGAAAGAATGAAAATGGTTGATTGAGAGAGATATAATGCTTGCTGAAAGGTTGGGTAATGAGAGAGAAAAACCGCTTGCCAGAAGAAAGGAAGGTTTTATACTGAGATCGAACAAAGAAAGGGTTTGGGTTAGTAAGTGGGGTTAAAATTAGGTAACAATCGTTGCAAATACCTTGTTTGTAAATTTATATTGATATCAAAAGGCCATTATCGTTACACAGTCCTAATTTCCTGAATAAATTATACGTCACTGTCTATTTTTTTGTTAAAAAACAAAACTCCTTCCACATGCATTCCAAACAAGGGCGAGGGAAAGAATAATTTGATACATCTTATCACATTAGAGTGGTAAGTTTGGTTACAGGAAAAAGATAGGAGAAACATTTTTGTAGTGTTGATTCTATTTTTCATCAAAGCCCTTGCAATATGATAGGGATGCACACATTCCATGCCATTCTTCTCATGCTCACCTATAGGAAGAAACAAAAACAGAAATAAAAACTAGAAATATAGCAATGCACAAGAAGAATATTACTTGATTAAGCAATATATACATGGTATCATATGGTGAATGGAAATGACATGCCACAAAGCTAGGGAAGGGAAGATGAATAGTTTTTGTCTCAAGGTAGGAAAATTATTAACCTGATTGTGACTAATTCTTTTACCAGTGTGGAATTATAAAAAAATGATACATAAAAGCATGAATACCTGATTTTTGTGGGCATCACAAACTAGGAATTGGAATGAGGTTCACATTGCAGAAGAAAATGTTAGGAAGTATATCTGAGGCTTACAAAGAAGATTTTTTTGTAACATAGTTGTACTGCATTTGAATTTAAGGCAATGGGTATCCCATGATTAGTGATATGATCAAGCAATAGAGTCTACATCATTTTTATTGGGCCCCACCTGCCCATAAACTTACCTAGAAATCACAAGTAAAAAAAAATGCTAGTAAATAGTATATCATTCATTTTTGTCAGATATTAAAATAATATGAATTACATTTGTAGGAATTCAAATCTATAATCTAAGCCCTTTATATATTAAAATTTTCTATTAAATTTTTCCAAGCCAATAATGGACGACAGTTAAATGACAAGTTCATCGATAAAACATGACAGTTTAGAGGTAAATGTTAAGTATGTTGATAAAATTGAAGGAATTCGTCCAGAACGAAATTTCGGCAATAATAATATTGGGTCCAATTTAGTTTACCTGTAAGTACAAATCTCCCATGGATGTAAAAAGAGCCTTGAGAATCATCAAACATGACTCTTTTTTCTTTGGGCTTTGGCTCAATGCTATGACTATCACATATTTGTAATCGACGGAGAATTCAAATGTTAGCATCGCTCACTTCTTTGCTTGGCACAATACATGGATAGAGGATGAAGGAAACGCATGGGCTCCATGAAGGAGGTCGTGTTCACATTTCACACTTCATATATATCATATATTATTATATGATCTATTATTTATTTATATGAATTTGTGATAAATTAAAATAAGAGTAGGAAATATAGCTAAAATCATGTTTATGCATGCAGACCACTTGTTTGATCATTGAAAAAATGCTAATGGAGCCCATGCAAAATTCGTGTCGGAGTCACATTTACCTGATAGAGCTACCACTGGCTAATTGTAGCAACAACCATTTGGTTTTGTGAAAGCCATTTTTCTAGTTCTATGTTTTTAACTATCCATTTCATACAAAGGGCTTGAGCCCGAGTGTCAGTGTAAATACCTGCTGAGCTAATACCTCATTGTGAGGATGTTGGTTATTAATAAAATATATTTGTGCTTGGAAATGGATTTGCTCAAACATGCTTTAGCTCTAAATTAAAAAGGTCAAGTACAGGTGTTAGCTTTACCTTTTCCTTTTCTCCTAGAACCATTTCAAATCTCAAATATTATGAACATTGTGACCATTAGATACCAAGTGAGACGGGTGGAGATCCGCAAGATCATGCCTTCCCAACTTCCTTTGAGGTTCGAGTGTTTGGATTTAATAATTATTAGTAATGAGGGGTGGAAATAGAAATTGACACTTTACCTTTAGATAAACGTTGGAACTCTTCTATTATGATGCATGTGTGGTTGTTCTTCTTGTTGTTTATGTGGTAAGTTGATTAAGTTGTTATATTCGGTAGTGTTGCATAGATAATTGTTATATTCTTATTTTGTGACATGTTCCTCTGTTGCTACTATAAATGGCCTGCTTTAAATACAATATTTTCAAATTTTCATATGCAATCTCACAAAAGAAATCAATTAAATTTTATTAGAAATAATGCATACATTGAAAATTAAAAATTAATGTTTGGGTTACTCACACCTAGTTGGCGCAGAGTGGGACTAGGTGGAACAAGATAGGTTGCGTGTTATACCTACATCGAAACCAGTATTGACTAGTGGCTATTGGCACTGACCTAAAGGCTTCATGTGGGCAGTCATAAATGTGGCGGCAAATGACCAGATCAATGGAACTATGGGAAAGGATCTGCGACACTTTCTGGCTCTATAAGGATGATACATATATTGCAGGGATGATAAATCACATTCAATTTTTCCCATAGATGAACCACCAATAGCATATGATCATAGGTTTTGAATACCTATCTAATGCTAACTTAGTTATTCTATAACATTTTAGCAGCAACATGATTGGTAATGTCATTGGTCGTATTCAATATACTTGTTATTATCACACATGTGCTCATAATGAATGAATAAGAGCTTATAAAACATGTTTTGGTTACTTTTTTTTTTTAGTTTTTAACCCAAAATATGACTTCTAAATTTCTATATGTAAGTACTTGAAATAATATGTTTAGATCATAAAAATGAAAGCTTTTCAAAACCATTTTGTGCTCACATTTTAAACCAATTTCTCTAATTGTAGCATATGAATATTTAGAGGTGGTTTCTGCATTTGCATGGATTTTGATAATATCATCAATAATTAGATGGATACAATGAAAATCAGATCAAGTCGAGAAAGGATCGTTGTCTTCAAATTAATGTTGTCTTGTGTTTTGTGGAGATGCATCCTAAATGAACTCGTAAAAAAGAACAAAGGTACAAGAGTTGAGAATAGTCGTAATGTCTACTTTTTCAATAGATATTGTCTGCTACTCCACTGTCTTGTGAGTAAGAAATATGTGTTGATATTTCTATCTGAAGGGGAGTAAACCTAACAAAGTTGGAAAAATCGCCAAACAAACAATGCTATATTAGCAAACATAACTAGTGGTTTCCAACCCTTGACTGTTGTTGCAATGGGCAGTCGAATCAGTGTGGGTTTAATCTCTCACATCTGCAAGAAGAGAGCTCGTATCTTTGGGTTTTTATTGCAGTGTGAATTGGAATCAATGTAGGTTGCATGTCTCACATCTGCAAGAAGATAGCTCATATATTTTGGTTTTTCCACTCCTAAAATGCATCTAGAAGGGAAAGAAGGGAAGGTTGTAGAACTGACATTTGGATGGCTATATAGGTCGTAGGTTGAGGTGACTATAGATGGAAGGTTGATGAAAAGCAGTGTAACCTTAGCTTGGTCTCTATACTTTCCCAAAGTGTTGTCTAAAATACGCCGCCCAAAAGCCTGCTATCACAATAAGATATAATGGAGCTCAACAGTCCCCATTGTAAAGCTAATTGTCTTCTCCAGTTCGCGAGAGGGATCTGGTTCTAAATTGAGAAGGTCATTAGTAAACCACCATGTCGATAAATTATTCCAAGCTAGTAATATGGGTGTGTGAATCTCATGTGACATGACTAGAATGGGAGCAATGAGAGGAATTGCGTAGAAGCGATGCTACTCCTTCGGTAGAGTGATCAGAGCGATGCAAAAATGTTTTTCTTGCTAGAATAACCTACTGCCTGCTAAGCCCAATCGAAGATGTCCAACCTTCCTTTGAATGAGAGGAGAGGAGGTTGAGCACTTACCTAATACCGTAGCCAAAAATGATGAGGAATCTTATCTCTCGTGAAAAGATAGCAATGCACCTCCCATATCATCTTCTCCTGCTCACATGAAGGAAAGCCAAAAAAGAGACATGCTAGCTTGAATGAATACCAGAACATGACTCAAAGCAAAAAATCCCCTCTTGGAAATGAGTCAATATCGTACAGTTAAGAACCACGTTGAAACATTGAATACCATGGTAAATGAACAAGCAAAAACTAGGGATAGAAATAATTCCAAACATCCATGCTCCCCTAAAGGAACAAGGCAGATGCCTGTTTGAGGAATACTGGAATAGGACACATTGATAAAAATTTCATCTAGGAGAAGACTTCAATACTGCAAAGACCCACTCTGAAGTATTGCAAGACCATGTCCAAAGATGATCAACACATGAACCAATGCCAAAGGTGTAGAATCATCCTAAAACTGCAAGAGAGATTGAAAGGTGATTCTGAAAGTCTCTCCGAACAGATTATAAACAACCGGTAATGGGAAAATTTTATTAACACCTATTAATGGTGAATTGGTGTGAATTGGTGTTGACTACAAAGTGGCAGCACATGAATTGCATGGGTGTGCAGTTGGCAGTGGGAATTACTCAAGGATGAAGCTTGGAAAATCACATAACATAATGCACAAGGGATGCAAAACTTATATAGCATTTAATACTCTAAATTAATGTTAGCATTAATCTACACTGTGAACATATACGATAAAAAATAAATAAAAGAAACAACATAATATATGGTCTTCCTATGGTTTTCCTTGTGAAGATGCCAATAATATGGAAAAACCATTTTCCCCTAAAACTTTTTTTAACTTTTTTTTTACGTGCTGGGGAGGTATAAAACGTTTTCTTACATTTGTTTTAACCATGATAGAAAGGATTAGTAATCCTATTGACTAATGTTAATATCTCCATACCAATTACAATAGTCCCAATCGTGCTTGTGGCAGAGACTAATAAAGAAGAAGGGAATTAAAATGTAGGTGACCATGAGTATGAGGTGAAGAGAAGAAAGTATAGATTATAAAAGTAAGGAAATGAAAATAAGGAGAAGGAAAAGAGAAGAGAGGAAAGTATATATTATAAATGAAAGGAAAATAAGATAAAATGAGGGTGAGGGATGTTAAGATAATTATAGAAAACATAAAGAAGAGGAAGTTGGATTTTTTGGGGAGAGGGGTAGAGAAAGGGAGTAGTAAAGGGAGAGATAAGGAAGTAGTAAACAATATGGTCTGAGTATTAAGGGAAACAAAAAGAGGAGAGGGGTTTTGTAGTAAACACGGGCATGTTAACTGTAAAAAGATCATATAGAAGGTAAAGGAGAGTGGAGAACAAAAGGGAAGACATAAGAATGGAGAAGGCACAAGAGAGGAATGTGAGAGAAGGTGGGGGAGCGAGGTTGACAAAGAGAGTATAGTTTGACAAAATGTTATTACAAGGGTAAGGAGAAGAGAGCGTGTGTGAGGGATAATTAAATCAATTAGGATTCTTGAGGTTTTGAAATTTCAAAGTTGGTAAATAATGGTATATTAAGACTAACCAAGTTTAGAATGATATTATTAATTAATGTTGTTATAGTTACTTTTGTTCTCAATAAATTTTATAACAATCCCTATATAGTAGTGTTTATTATTTGGTAATGGTAGGTGTTAGGGTCCTATAATGATAGGATTCATAATTTTGTATTGAGTTTGCTTAGTCTTGTAATATGTATATACCTTTGCTTTCTGCAAATTGTTTTCCCATATTAGAAAAATAAAAAATGTAAAGAGGATAAAATTCCTAAAAGAAAAATAAAAGGACTGAGAAAAAATAAAAAGATAAAAAAGAATAGAAAAATGAACCCCAAATAAAAAAGAGATAAAATAAATCATGAAAGTTATGCAAATTCAAATGCCACTACTTTTTACTTTACTTTGTAAAAATAATATTGTGTGCAGCTTGTTAAAATGCCACAATCCATGAAGGCCAAATTGCTTAATCTTGACCTTTCATGCTTTAAATTTTATGTTGATAAATAGAGAATAAAGATCTAGCCAAAATGTTTAAACTTGGCAGATTAGTAGTTAGGTAGAGAATAATAAGGAGCTCAACAGTTTAATTTGAGCCCTTGGAAGAAATAATGATAGAATTAGATAGTTTGTTGTTAAAATAAAAATGAATAAGGATCTGCAAGCTCAAATGCACCCACTGAAATGAAGAAAAAATGCTAGGGTAGCTGATGGGTAGGTAAAAGTAGTTTTCAAAAAACATGGATAGCAAAAAATTGGTCATTTCATTTACTAATTTTCCTTCAAAATCATTTCCCTTGTAAAAATACCCCCTCCCCTTCATTTTTACTCTTTCCCCTCACTTCACTCTTTTTCTTATAAAATATCCCTTTTACTAAGTTAAAAAACATTTTATCTTTGGAAAAGTAAAACCCCTTTATTAATTTCCTTTTATTCAAAAAAACCCATAAAAATACTTTATCGTAAGTTTAAATGATTAAATAATTTTTTCGAGACCCACTGTGTAAATATTCACTCTCGACATAAGTTTTACGTTAGAAATTAGTGTATTTAACCCCCCATTCATTTTATATTTCATTTAACTTTACGTATTAGCTCCCTTATATACCTTTTAACCCATGTTATACTAATTCCTTTTTATATATTATTCCCAACCCATATTTTATTTTAAATCTATGGTTTAATATTCCCCACATGTCTTATATTTCAGGCCCACTGATAATTATCCCTACCTATCATAAAGTTCCACTTTCCCCAATCCCATTGGTTCTTTATTTAACCATATCGCATGTATTAAAACCTGACCCATGTAACATAAACCCTTTGCTTATATAACCAATCACATAAAATATCCTGGAACCCACACCTATCAATCTTGACACATCCGCTGCATCCTCCCAACTGTTCGATCTTAATCGACCAGATCTAAGGGCCCATATTCCTTTTCGCATCTTCGATAGACCTACCTTTAACTACACCCCAACCTTGCGAAATGCGTTGTTTGCGGAACTCACCTCCTGGCTACTTGTCGATTTTCCATTTGACCGCATCAATCCAAATAATTCCTCTTACCACCTTTGGATAGTGCGAAAACCACTAAGCAGTTTTCTTCTGCTCATTGAGAAAAAAAACTTGTCATTTGAATTGAACGCGCATTCAATGTAAATAATGTTTGTTAAAAATGCATATTAGTCGCCCATTATACCCTTTTTACCATTTTAGTTACAGTTTTCCGCAGAAGATCATTGACAACCGTTTTTTAAGCCAAATATTAATCTATCGACCTATAATCAAGCATTTTCAATCAAAATTCAACCAATTTGTTGCCGAAGACATTGTAGAAACGAATTGAAGCTCTATGAAGATCAGAATATCCTTAGAAAGCCTCTGTTGCCTTAGAAACCTTCTGCAAACCACAAATTTTCATTTTTTCAAGTATTCCTCAAAGAAAAGGCTTGTTTCTTCATCTAAAGAGGAATTAATGAGTAATTGAATCAAATTAGGAGTTTTAGTAGACCATAAGCACCTATTTCCTTCCCTATCCTTTTTCTGCATACCCTAGGCATCCTTTTACATAATTCTGAGGTCCTAAGAGTGTTTTTAATAACAGAGATTACAATTTGATCCATTGAACCTATTTAGAAGCCTCTATAGAGTAAAAGAAGCCTCATGTGCCTTTCAATTCATTTTCTGCCAACCCTAGGTGTCTTTTAACAGAATTTCCTCGGTCTGGGATCGTTTTTTATCATAGAGATTGAATATTGGATCAATTGAACCTTTTCAAACCATAGAAGATATACCCCTGTTTCATCCTAAATCAGTCTGCAAACTGTTATAATCTTTCTGAGGTGCTACCACAAGCCTAAATCAGTTTTTCCTAAGTCAAAGATTAATCAATTGAGGAAATTAACAAAACAATGGCTTCCAAAAGCATTGTATATGTCAATCCTCTACAACCCCCAGTTGTAGATGTAGAACACACTCCCTTGGCTGATAAATAATTTAAAATTAATGACACAGTCACTGAGTATAATATTCTTGAGCTCCACTGCTGGAGCCATGTCAATTCCATTGACCAAGCAGATGAGATTTTCATTTGGGAGTCTAATTTTCCCAGGTATGTTGTACCCCAAAATTTCCAAAGACCAGAGGTCATTAGACTGTGTCAAAATTTTTATTTCCCTGATTAGAGAGCCATTGTAACCCTGAGAAAGAAATTATGTTTACCATTACAATAGAGTCAATCAATAAGATGCTACAGATGCAATCTAGGCCAAATGAAAGCCCTTTATCCATTGAAACCCTCACATAGCTATACATAAATTTGGACTTCCCGAAGAGGTTCCATATTTTTCAAACTTTCATGCCTTCATCAGTAGAGATTCCTAAAACTAATCCACCCTATCTAGCATTTATTTTTTCTTAAAGAACCAGGCACATCATCACTATGTTGTCTTGCATTCTGGGTTATTTCACAGATGAGCATGTGTATGTTGTAGTTTTAGATTTCCTATATACTTTTACAGTTGGTCAGCCTCCTGCTACCATTTTCAATTTTTCCCAATACCTTGCTGATAATATTCATGAACAGTTGGTCAAAATTACTGAAGAAGGTGTTTTCAAATAGGGCCTCAGTCTCATTCCACATGTTTTTATACTTTTAGTTTGAGAAATTTTCCATTGACATTCAAAAGCTTGATGTTGAAGGTAACCCACAGTCAGTCATATTTTGGACTCAAATTATAATAAAAGATTCCACACAGGCCACCTACACAGAGTTCATTGACTCTTTCATTTATCCTATTGTCAACATGCTGAATTGTAGCATGAAACCTAGAGTCAGTGAGGAGATTAAAAAGGTTCTGCAGCTATCAGAGCAAAGTAGGACTGGAGATTGGTACTTGTATAAGAACCATACATAGATAAGGGTATATGGGTCAAATATTATGCCATATAGACTTCCCAAATACCTCCCCATGAGGTTATTTTCCCTTGAGTACATAAGGCAAATTCTTAATTCCGATGAAGTTAATTTCCTAGCAGCTAAAAAGAAGACACAATTCAAAATAAAGAATCAGGTTGGCCCCTTCATTTTTAATAGCAGAGATGTAGGTCCAGAGGCTGAAAAGTATTTGCAGTAGTTTAAATTCAGTAAACATTTTTTGTGGTATTATGATCCTCTAGGTGTAATAATCAAATTGAGAGTTAAATGAAAATTAACTCCTTATATACATTAGAAAAAACCAAACATAGAGAAATAATCCAATCGATCTGAATCGTTGGAGAACACCTTGAAAGAGTTGGAGAAACCATCATAAACAAGTGCAATAATGCAGACTCCAGCCCAAGAAGAGAGGAATTCTAAAAGAGTTGGATAGGAAGGATCATATTCAGCACAAACTACAATTGAGACTAAATTCAAATTAATGTACAGGAAAAAGCCAAAACTAAATCCTGTGGAAGAAAAAATTGAGACTATTGTAATTGCTACTGATGCAATGGTAAGATATAATGCTCCTCCTCTTGCAGCCTTCTACTTCAAACACTTTGCTGATTCAAAAACAACACAATGTTTAAGTATCATATTCTAGAAAACCAATAGAGAAATAAATGGACATTATACATGAGTATAAAGAAATAAAGATCAGAAATGAAGCCTTGAAAACTGATACATACACAAAATATTGGAAGCAGTCACCAAGTGATCAAAGCAGATTGCTTTCTTCTTTTGACTATAAGACAAGGAAAATGCAGATGACATTCTTCCAGCCTAAATTCAAGCATCCAAAAACATCTGTAGATTACAGAAAAACATCATATGAATTTCAAGTAGATGACCTTCATCCCATTGATCAAATAGAATTTCACAAGAAGGCTGGTGAAATGCTTTATTTAACCATGATAAACAAGGCCATGAGTGTGAAAAAGTTGCAGAACATTCTTGGAAACATCAAAGATCAACTCAAGTTGGAAAATTCATCCTCCTAGGCTAAGGATAATAGAATAAAATCACTGGAATATTTGGTTATTGAGGTAGGATATGATCCTAAGAATGTCAAAGTTGCAGATGAGCTAATAAAGAAGAAAAATGCAGACATTGCTGCATTAAAGAAGCAACTTAAACTACCTCCTACTGAACATCCTCAAGAAAAGGAAGTTTTATCGGATGCAAATAACAAAGACGAGATGATGAGTTTCATTATGCAATTAACTACCCAAATCAAAGAAATGGAAATTGAAATGGACAAGTTAGTCCAGGAAAAAGAGGCCAGCAAAGAAGTAACTCCTATCACTGGTATCCCTGTAGTTACTATTGTTGGTCCTTCCACTTTGGCAGAATTATTGGCTCCTTCAGTTCCAATGGCCACATCACTTCATGTCACATCAAATACTACTTCAACTACTAGGTCATCTTCAGCAACAGTACAGCCTACAGATGAGGCAAGTAAATTGCTGAAGGAAATGCAAGACATGTATGTTTAGACAAATGAAATCAACATACTTAAAGAACAACTTAAAAGTTTGGATCATGAGAAGAAGCTAGTATATATTATGCACAAGAATGAAGAACAGAAAGCTAACGGGTTGAATGAGAAAGTGAAAATGTTAGAGAAAGAGCTAACACTAAAAGAACCAATGGCACAAGCCAAACAACAAATATGGGCGAATATCATTGAATCTGTTAATGATATTTGGCCATCTATTTAGGTTATTTATGAACAAAAGGATCTTATCAAATCAGCAGGTGAGGCCATCCAAAAGATCAAAGAAGAACTTGGCAAAAAGCCAGAACAGGCTCTTGAAATCATCAAATTTATTAATTCCAAGAATAAGCAGGAGTTATAAGAGATTGGAATTAGTGTTAGGATAGAGACCATCCTAGAATTTAGGAGGGTAATTTCTAAAAAGAATTTAATGATACAGTTAGAAGAAAAATGCCAGAATATGGAAGTTGCCATCACAATATTCATGATGAAGTTTGACACTCTCAGACAAAAAGGCCTTCCAAATCCTCTGGTTATCCATGATAAATTGATGAAGCAAGATGATTATGATAAGAAAATGAGAGAGGTGGCTAAAGAGCAGGCCAATAACTCAACCATGTAAGGTATTCCAATAGGGAAAGTTCTCTACAATAATTTTGAGAATATTTTTTACCTATAGCATGAGGTAAAACACCTATTTGTTAACAAGCCTACATTCTCAAAATATACAGAGGCAAATGAAATATTCAGGAGGATGATGAAGATAAAATTACCAGAAGCTGAAGACTGGGAAAAATTGACTGATTTATTATGAAGCTCCAAGCAGTAAAACAGGGCAGTCAAATCAGGAACATAACAGTCAAGAAAAAGGAAAACAGAGCATGTTATTTACATTTACAGTTTGCAGTAAAGTAACAGTTTTGTAGTGAAAATAGAGACAGTAAAAGAGTATCAGACAGTTAAAGTGTATCAGATTTTAAAGAGTATCAATAAAAGTCAGAGTGAAGGTTAAATAATAGATTACATAGCAGATTGCCAGTGTAAAGGACACTCTACTACCAGCCTTTGTTGAGCAACAATCAGAGACAAATCAGTAGAAAAAATATCGACAATTGAACAACAAATCAATAAAAACAGGGACAACAAGCATTAATTACATAGTTGTCACTATATTCTTGCATGAAGATATTTGTTTTCCATGAATAATTCCTAAGTTTGTTTTAGTCTATTTTGTAAATTTTTTTGTATAAATACTCACATTTTGAAGTATTTGTTGGAAATATGATGTAGAGTGTTGTCCTTGATGGAAACCCACTGAATGAAGATGAAGACATGCGACTATTGACATGTGTTGTCCTTGCTGGCGAACCACCTGATGAAGTTATTCTCGACCTGATGGACTTGGTAAATGATGTAAATCTGATATGAAATGATGTTTGCTAGCAATATGATGATGAGAGTTGTCCTTGAATGGCAACCTACTTGATGAAGTTGAGCTTGATAGAATATGTCTTGATGAACCTGTTAAATGATGTAAATCTGATGTATCTACAGTGAATATAGAAGGTAATGAAGAAAGGAATTCAGTATGTGTTAGTTCCATGATGAAAAGAGTATGTCTCAAGGCATACGCGGATTTGTCTAGCATAAGTCGCGTATGCACGCAGGAAACAATGTGCCAAGTCGCGTATGGGCAAAAGCGCTCATAAAATGTAAAACCAGGGGTAACCACCATGGTATTGACCCATTGTATTGAGTAATGATTCGTCTATGTGACCCCGTCCAGGAATACCATCGGAAGTATTGTGGTTTTGGCTCATGGTATTGAAAAAGTGGTAACCTATATAAGGAGAAGAAATTCATTGTGCAAATCAAAGAGTGTGGGTGCAAGATGTCCGAGCTTTAATGAATACTTCTCTATGAAGTATATCTGTATGGAAAGGGTAAAGGTTTGATGATAGATCTGAATCTTTGATGCACCTATGAAGAAATGATGAAGAAGGGGATCTAGATCTGTATTGTACTTGTATCTGCTAGATCTATTCATGGAAGGCTTAGATCTGAGATGAGGCGAACATCTGTCTGAAGCAAAAGGGTAAATCTGAACTGAATATCTGATCTGAAGAAGTATGCTGCTCTATAATAGTTGAAGATCTATATGCTAGTTCGCCGCAAAGGAAGCGCGTATATACGTGGCTTCGCTGAAGATAAAGCGCGTATGCGCAATAAAATTGGCTCTATAATTTATACTGAAGTATACGCGGGTTTATGTGAACGGAAGCGCGTATATACGCGACATCAGAGAAAGGAAAGCGCGTATGCAAACTAGGGTTTGCTGAAGTCTGTGGTAAGAAATATCTGATCTGTTCTGCTGGTTTACTGATATCTGTCAGTGAGTTTTATGTATCTGCTTCATGGTTGACTGTGCTTAAAAGTATGGAAAGGGTCCAGTTTGAAAATATGATGAAATGTGGCCTGCAAGTGGTATCCTAAAGGAAGCTTTGGATCCAGTGTGAAAATTGATGAAACGTGGTCCATAGAGGTGCTGAGGGTTGTAGCCTTCAGTCAGGGGGTTGTAGCTCCCTTCCAGGTGAGGCTGGTAAACGAGATCAGGGGGTCGTAGCTCCCTTCCAGGAGAGGCTGGTAAACGAGTCATGGGGTTGGAGCTCCCTTCCAGGAGAGGCTGGTAAACGAGCGCAGGTGGGTGCCTGCGTGCTGGTAGAGTCTGCACCAGCACATATGTTGTAAGATGTTTTCTCTATAATAAAATATTGAAGGCTGAGCAACTACAGCGGTGGTTTTTTCCCGACTTGGGTTTCCACCTAAAAATCCTGGTGTTCATGTGTGATGCTTTGTGTGATGGTTTATTCTGTTCTTACTGCACATGTTTACTATTTATAGAACATCTAATGAATGAATGATGGAATGATATAAGTGAAGAACTAATGGCATAATTAGATCTCTGTGTATACGCAATTTTTATGAAGTATATCCGCGTGTATACGCTAGTTGGCTTCAGCAAAGTAGCGTATGGGTTTTAGAGCATGAAAAAGTAAAAAGTTTTAGTTTTCCCTAAATACTGATTCACCCCCCCCTCTTAGTATTTTTTCCAACAATTGGTATCAGAGCAGGTCCTTCTGCAGAAGCTTGATCACTTGAAGGAGATCCGTCGCAATGGGAAAGAAGCAAAAGAAGAAGGCTAATGAAAAGGAGATATCTCAAAAAACATCTGCAGCAAATGAAGAAGATAAATCAGGTATTGATAGTTGTTCTTGTGATTCACTTTCTTGTGCATGCAATGATGAAGAAAGTGAAAATAATGTTGTGGATCTAGAGGAAGCTATTAAGATCAAAGTTGAAGAACAACATAGAGAAATTGATAAGAGAGATTCTATCTACAAAGAGATGATCTCTAGAATGAAGGAACATATAGAAATGCATGAAAATCTGCAGAGAAGACTTGAAAAAGAAAACCTCGCTCTCAAAGTAAATCTGGAGAAATCAAATAAGAAAAATGAAGAACTTAAAGCGAAATTCATCTCTGTCAAAGAAGAATTATATAAGGAGCATGAAGAACTTTTACAAGTATTTGAGGAACAAGATAATGGATTGAAAGAAGAAATCTTGAAACTGATTGATCAAGTAGAAGAAGGAAGAAGGAAAGAAGAAAGCATGAAGAAGCAATGCCAAGGCTTGGAGGTTGAGGTAAATATTCTCAAAGGTAAACTAGAAGAAAAAGATAAATTGTTGAGGTTCCAAGATAGTTCAAAAATTTTGGACAACATTCTTAGTAATCAAAGGTCTCCTTCTATTAAACTTGGTCTTGGTTTTCATGAAACGGTCAAAGGAGAATCTAGTTCACAAGGGAATGCTAATGATTCAAAGGAAGACAATGCAAAACCTGAAGTGTTGAAAGAGACAAAAGGTCAACCGACAATGATGAAATCTCAAAGGAAATAAGTCAATAATGTTGAATGCTTTAAATGTCATAATTATGGGCATGTTGCAGCAAATTGCAGGAGCAGATCATTTCAGCCTCAAACAAACAGTTTCTACATAGAAAGGTACTCTGGTTTCTTCAAGGGATATTGTTTTTCATGTAACAAGTATGGACATAAAGCAGCTGATTGTAAAAGGAGGAAGATTAGAAATACTCATTATGATTCTTATGCTTATTTCTTTGGACACATGAGATGTTATTCTTGTAACAAGTATGGACATGTAGGAAAGGAATGCAGGTTGAACAGATCTGAGAAAGTGGACAATTTTCAGCACACAGTTAGGAAGTTCAAGAAAATTTGGAAAAAGAAGGAGGACCAATCAGAAACGTAGGGAATTCTGACCCTACTGCAGTCATCCGCTTCTGAAGCTTACTTCTCTGATTGACTGCAGGAATGATGTGGGATACATTATGAGATTTAGTAATGTATCGTCACAAGGGGAGCAATGTATGATGTCTCTCATGATTGATTTGATTATTCTGGTTATATGTATTTCTGACAGAGCATCTGATATGAAGAAGACAGGTACAGGAAGTACAAGTTCAGGGGGAGATGAAGGAATGTGAAAAAATTTCTATGCTTCACTTTCCATACGCGGGTTCTATGAACAAAAGTCGCGTATACACGCGAGTTCCAGCAGACACAGTCGCGTATGCATTGATGATAAGAGAATTTATATGATAGCTGAAGATCTGGAGCAGAGGATCAGGGGGAGCATCAGTCTGACTGTTAATAACTGTATTATTGACTCAATATCAGCTTAGTTTCTCAGTTCTAAATTATGATGATATGATACTTAGTTTCTTATGTTGAAGATTATGGATGAGTCCTGTTTGCTTTTGATGAAGAGTATTTGTTGCTGAGATGAATGTCTTATAATTCGGAGATAAGGACAGTTCATGCAGAGATTGTTGCTGATGACTTGCTGATGAACGTATTCAGGTTGCACAAGTTAAGGAGGAGTACTGGTTCAGGGGGAGCAGCAGGCTGAATACTAATGATTGCATTGTTGGCACTATGACTGCTTATTCCTTGATTATTGTGATACTCATGCTCAAATGATGATTACTTGGTACATGGTTTATTATGATGAGATTTTGATCCCTGTTTACTATCTTTTGTGCTCACACATGGATGAGTTAGAAGTCGTTTGATTCAGAAATAAATCATGCAGAGTTTGTTACTATGGTTGAGATCTTTTGCCTACATATGTTACTTCATGATATTGGACCACATGGATGATTGCTTGATACATATTTGAAGATGTTGTTCTGGTATGATAATCTCTCTTGGAAAGATTGTATTGATGCTGCAAAGAATCTGAAGGCTTGGTTACTAATGTGCTTATGCTACAACCATTGGATGACGCTTGAAGACACAACTACATTGTCCTATCTGTCTGCCCTCACATGTTCCAGGGAAGCATTTGAATTTCACAAGCTGAAGCTGGAGTTGTCTCTGTCTGTCAGAAGAACAAATCTACTTAAATGCAGAAGAATGAATTGGATACGCGGGTTTCCTGTAAGATAGTCGCGTATATACGCAAGTTGAAACACATAAAGCCGCGTATGGTTGGTTGCTAGAAATTTTTTGTTTGTGATCAGCTTTCTTCAGCACAGCTGCAGTGCTGTTTGGTATCTCTGATACTGTTTGGTATCTCTGGTGGTGTTCCAGTTCTCATAATTCTATTTCTAATGATTTGATAAAGATGCCTTGATGATTTGTTGGTGAAAGTGTTCAGGATGCACAAACTAAGGGGGAGCCTTAGTCATATGGAAAGGTTGCTTGGATGCACAGTTTCAGGGGGAGCATTGGCCTTGCTGAGTATAATGCATTGTTGGCATTATGTTGGTTCTGAAATATGTTCTCTTTCTTGAGGAATTTCTGGTGTTGGTCTTAAAGTTTTTTTTTGTAGTTTGGTGTAAATGTCTTATTGAGACTCATGATGTAAATTGCTATATTCAGTCATGTAAGGACTTGTCAATTTTTGTAAACCCACTTGGTTGGGTAGCTGAGTTGAAATGTGTAAACCCACTTGGTTGGGTACTTGAGTCTCATATGTAAATCCACTTGGTTGGATATTTGATGTAAGTATGAGTCTTTGGTGATAGGAAGTTCATAGAATCATGTACTTCATTGAAAAATATGTTTGAAGATTCAGCATGAACTCAGGGGGAGCTTGGTCACTTCAGTATACATCAGATCTGCAGAACGCTTCTTCTACATGAGGAGAAAAGGGGGAGAGTGTGTTGGTTTTGATCCGCCCTTTGCCCTTGATGTCAAAGGGGGAGAGTGACATGGTGTTTGAATGAAGAAAAAGAATGGTGTCAAAAATGGGGAGAGTGACATGGTGTCATTGTATTCTTAATGTACCTATCTGTTGTGGTAACCAAACACCATCATGGTTGCCATCAAGTCCAAAGGGGGAGATTGTTGGAAATATGATGCAGAGTGTTGTCCTTGATGGCAACCCACGAATGAAGATGAAGACATGCGACTGTTGACATGTGTTGTCCTTGATGGCAAACCACCTGATGAAGTTATTCTTGACTTGATGGACTTGGTAAATGATGTAAATCTGATGTGATATGATGTTTGTTGACAATATGATGTTGAGTGTTGTCCTTGAAAGACAACCCACTTGATGAAGATAATGGAAACTTACTTGATGAAGTTGTGCTTGATAGAATATGGTTTGATGAACTAAATCTGATGTATCTACAGTGTGTACAGAAGGCAATGAAGAAAGGAATTCAGCATGTGCTAATTCTATGATGAAAAAGAGTATGTCTCTTGGCATACGCGGATTGGCCTAGGGAAAGTCGCGTATGCACGCGGAAAGGAACGTTCCAAGTCGCGTATGGGTAAAAGCGCTCAAAAAGTGCAAAACCAAGGGTAACCACCATGGTATTAACCCATTGTATTGGGTAATGATCCGCCTAATTGACCCCGTCCAGGAATACCATCGGAAGTAATGTAGTTTTGGGCTCATGGTATTGTTTTGGCTCATGGTATTGAAAAAGGGGCTCATGGTATTGAAAAAGGATAAACCTATATAAAGAGATGAAATTCATTATGCAAATCATGGGTGTGGGAGCAAGATGTCTGAGCTTTAATGAATACTTCTCTATGAAGTATATCTGTATGGAAAGGGTAAAGGTTTGATGATAGATCTGAATCTTTGATGCACCTATGAAGAAATGATGAAGAAGGGGATCTAGATCTGTATTGTACTTGTATCTGCTAGATCTATTCATGGAAGGCTTAGATCTGAGATGAGGCGAACATCTGTCTGAAGCAAAAGGGTAAATCTGAACTGAATATCTGATCTGAAGAAGTATGCTGCTCTATAATAGTTGAAGATCTATATGCTAGTTCGCCGCAAAGGAAGCGCGTATATACGTGGCTTCGCTGAAGATAAAGCGCGTATGCGCAATAAAATTGGCTCTATAATTTATACTGAAGTATACGCGGGTTTATGTGAACGGAAGCGCGTATATACGCGACATCAGAGAAAGGAAAGCGCGTATGCAAACTAGGGTTTGCTGAAGTCTGTGGTAAGAAATATCTGATCTGTTCTGCTGGTTTACTGATATCTGTCAGTGAGTTTTATGTATCTGCTTCATGGTTGACTGTGCTTAAAAGTATGGAAAGGGTCCAGTTTGAAAGTATGATGAAATGTGGCCTGCAAGTGGTGTCCTAAAGGAACCTTTGGATCCGGGGGCAGTGAAAATTGATGAAATGTGGTCCATGTGTGAGGTGCCGAGGGTTGTAGCCTTCGCTCGGGGTCGTAGCTCCCTTCCAGGTGAGGCTGGTAAACGAGCTCAGGGGATCGGAGCTCCCTTCCAGGTGAGGCTGGTAAACGAGAGCAGGGGGTCGTAGCTCCCTTCCAAGAGAGGCTGGTAAACGAGCGCAGGTGGGTAGCTCCCTTCCAGAGAGGCTGCAAACGAGTCGTGGGGCTGGAGCTCCTCCGGTGGAGAGGCCGGTAAACGCGCGCAGGTGGTGCCCTCGCGTGTCGGTAGAGTTTGCGCTAGCACATATGTTGTAAGATGTTTTCTTTATAATAAAATATTGAAGGCTGAGCAACGGCAGCGGTGGTTTTCTCCCGACTTGGGTTTCCACCTAAAATCCTGGTGTTCATGTGTGTTGCTTATGTGTGATGATTTATTCTGTTCTTACTGCACACGTTTACTGTTTACTGAACATCTGATGAATAAATGATGGAATGATATAAGTAAAGAATCAATGGCATAATTAGATCTCTGTGTATACGCGAGTTTTATGAAGTGTATCCGCGTATATACACAAGTCTGGTTAAGAAAAGTAGCGTATGGGTTTTGAAGTAAGGAAAAGTAAAAAGTTTTGATTAAGTCCTAAATACTGATTCACCCCCCCCCCCCCCTCTCAGTATTTTTCCCAACTATGTTGAGTGTGGATGAATTGTTGAACATTTCTACAGTTGTACTATTCTAGAACCTGAGGGTGATTGTACCAATTTCAAGTCAGCAAACTGGATTAAAGCAATAAAGAGATTATCTTGGCCAAGCCTTCATGTAAACAATATTACAAGAAGTACTTTCTACTTGTTCAATTGTTTCTTTCTAAAGTTTTCATAAATACTTGTATGTTTTTCTAAATCTAAATGATAAATCAGGAATGTTATTTCAGAATATGTTAAAAGCACTATGTTTTGAATTGTTTATCATTTACATGTTTTTCAATGATATCTCTAGGAAATTAGCCGAATAAATCACTTATTCACTGAAGATTAACCCGATCATACATCAATTTCGAATTGCATGCATAACACATAACCTTCTTCTACAATTAATTGTCACATGCGAAAATAATAGAAGCAATCTCACATCAAATCAATCACACATTAACTCAGTATGTATGGGGAAAGCCTATAGCTGAAAACCCCGCAGCTATTGTGTATATTATAATGGAGAAATCATGTAACAATCATAGTACAAAACTCTTCACAAGCTCTCATGCACTACCTCCCATGCTACACACTATCAAGCTAGATCTAGCAAATCACTTGCTCCAATCCTTAGCCACTTGATAGCCAACCTTGATTGCATATTTCAAAGCTATGGGATGGCCTCTTTATATAGATAAACCTCCAGCCTTGTCTTTGTAATACTCATAGCTTACTCCACCTATCTATGTGTTGCAAATAGCAACAGTATAGTTACAACTGATAGCTAACTCTACCCTTTCATCTATCTCTTTCACTGGTCTTCACTGAACTGATCATGCACCGTAGTGAACTGAAGTGTTCTTGAGTTGACTAATGAGTTAATATTTAGTAAATTAAATATTATTTAATTTACTCCACTCATATCTAATTGATTAGCTAGTTAACTAATCCCAA
>JAXQQM020082104.1:0-19347 GCA_034641835.2 Pinus albicaulis | reverse complement strand
ACAATGAAAGTGATATAAATGAGAAGATAAAAGAAAATGAAGAGGATTTCAAACCATAAAAACCACATTTCCCATTCCCAAATGAAGAAACTGATGACCAAAGCTCCAAGAAACCTAAAAAATAGCTTAGTATCATATATGAAAAAGAAACTCTTTGGAGTACAAGCTTTGACGGTTCTTGTGGCAAAACTGGTTCGGGGGCCGGCATCTGGATACACAATACTGATAAAGTTCATTCTTTCAGATTAGAATTCCAATGTACTAATAACATTGCGGAATATGAGGCCCTCCTCCTTGGTCTGCACATACTTAAGGACTTAGGTGCTAAGAAAGTATCAGCCCAGGGAGATTCAGAACTTGTAATTAGACAAATCAAAGGTGAATATTCGGCAAAAAACCCAAGACTAAGATAATACAGGAATGCAGCTTTAGACATCCTCAAAACCTTCGAGAAATATGAACTCACTTATATTCCTAGGGCTCAAAATAGCCTAGCCAATGAACTCGCCTTTGCCGCAAGCAATGGCCAAATACCATGTCTAAACGAGCAATACAATATTCAGGTCAAACATCGCCCTACAGTACCAGAAAATATTTACCATTGGAAAATATTCAAAGATGACGATCAAATTAATGATTTTTTACAATCTAGGAATGAATTTGAAGTAACCAAAACAGACTTAGAAAATGAAGAAAAGAATCCTGGAAAAAATCAAGATCAAGAGCCAAATTTACCTTCTTGGACAGATGTAAACTTGGTAAATCATCCATATGAAACTGAGATAGGAGAGGACATAGACCAAAGAGAACTTGAAGTCTTACACTGTGAAAATGACACCATACCCAGAGGACTTGCACCTTTAGAGGAATTGTTTGATTTTAACGATGTGGCCAAAAATCCAAAATGGAATATACCGAGGTCGACATAGAAGAATATAACATAGGAAGCACGAAAGAACCAAGAAAGATCAAACTGTCCAAAACCCTCCCTCCTCACATAAAACAAAAGTAAATGAAGTTGTTTCAAGAATTTAAAGATGTGTTCGCATGGGGATACCAAGATTTGAAATCATACGACACAAGCATCATTCAACATAAGATTCCCCTCAAAGAAAACCAGAAGCCTTTCAAGCAGAAGTTAAGAAGAATAAACCCAGACTTACTACCGTTGGTTGAAAAGGAAATCAAAAAGATGTATGATGCTGGGATAATAGTGTCCCTCAGGTACTCTGAGTGGGTTTCAAATCTAGTATTAGTTAGAAAAAAAACTGGTGAGATCAGACTTTGTATTGATTTCCGAAACCTGAATAGAGCCTGTTTAAAGGACAACTATCCATTGCCCAAAATGGACCACATACTTCAAAAGGTAGTATGTGCTAAAAGGATCTCATTACTTGATGTTTTTTCTGGTTACAACCAAGTGCTAGTTTACCCCACTGATCAACACAAAACGACTTTCACCACACCTTGGGGCACTTTCATGTACGTTAAAATTCCTTTTGGATTGATGAATGTTGGTGCCACATTCCAAAGAGCCATGGACATAGCCTTCTCAGAAGACATAGGTTATTTGATAGTCATATATCTCGACGATATCATGGTATATTGCAAATCAGATGAAGAGCACCTGGTTCACTTAAGAAAGGTTTTTAACAAATGTAGAAAATATGGTTTATCCCTAAACCCCAAGAAAATACTTTGGGTCTAGAAGAAGGAAAACTCCCAGGTCACATCATTTCAGAAGAGGGAATAAAAATAGACCCCTAGAGAATAGAAGGCATATTGCAAATAAGCCACCCCAGAAACATGAAGGAGCTGCAATCCTTTATCGGAAAGATTAATGTCTTAAGAAGATTCATCCCAAATCTTGCCGAACTTCTGAGAGATATCACAAACATGTTAAAAAAATAGGTCGGGGTAAAATGGACTACAGAAGCCAAAAAATCTTTTGAATTAGTTAAAAATCCCTAACTGAAACACCGGTACTGATAAGTCCTGATTTTACCAAAGATTTTTACATTTTTTCATTTGCCTCGGAACACACAATAGTTGCTGTGTTGTTACAAAAGAACGCAGCAGGTCAAGAAAAACCCATTGCCTTTTTTAGAAAATCCCTAAGAGATGCTCCCTTGAAATATAACATCATGGAAAAACAGGCATTCGCATTGGTAAAAACACTGAAAGATTTCCGAGTTTACATCTTGCATTCTCATGTCATTTCTTTTGTTCCTAATACCGTCGTCAAAGACATACTAAACCAAGATCCCGATGGTAAAAGGGGAAAATGGATCGCTATCATCTTAGAATATGACTTAGAAATCCGACCCACCAAACTGGTTAAAGGACAACGAATTGCAAGACTAATGGCTGAAACCAACCTCCAAGCATTAGATATAAATTTCGTTGATACCTTAGAAGAACAGGAAGAATGCACAACCCCTCATGTTGAACAAGTGTTTTTAAATTCACCTTGGTATGCAGATATTATTTATGTATTATTTTGTCTGAATGCTCCTCCAACTTTATCAAAAACAAAAGAAAGATTTCTTAAAAAAAAATCTTTAAAGCTTTGCATTATAGATGGAGTTCTGTATTGGAAAAATCCCACTAGTATGCTGCTTAAATGTTTGCCTGAGTCTGATGCAGAGAAAATTATGCATGAGATGCATGAAGGAGAATGTGGAGGTCATCTCTACTGGAAAACCACAACAAACAAAATCCTTAGAGCCGGTTATTATTGGCCTACCTTATTTCATGACAATCACAAACTAGTTATGACATTCCATAAGTGACAAATTTTTGATGGCAAGAAAAATCTTTTACCTTTGCCCTTACATCCCATCATAGTTGAAGGACCCTTCCAGCAATGGGGTCTAGATTTTATTGGGGAAATTCACCCTTCTTCGTCCGCTCAACATAAATGGATCCTTACAGCCACTGATTACTTTACCAAATGGATAGAATCCATACCCTCTAGGAATGCCACCGATTCAGTCATCATTAAGTTCCTAGAAACCAACATCCTATCTAGATTCGACTGTCCTAGAAAGATCATTACGAATAATGCTGCTGCCTTTTCCTCCAAAAGAATGGTTGACTTCTCTTACAAATATCACATTTCATTAGGACATTCCACAGCTTATTACCCTCAAGGTAATGGTTTAGCCGAGTCCTCTAACAAAAGCCTAGTCAACATCATCAAGAAACTTCTGGAACAAAATCAAAAAGCATGGCATGGAAAACTAGTACAAGCACTATGGGTTGATAGACTGACCACCAAAAAATCAATCAGTATGTCTCCCTACCAACTAGTGTATGGCATGGATGCCATTTTCCCAACATCCTTAGGGGTTCCAGTAATGAAGCTATTGAAGAAGTTCAAATAGAAGAAAATGACATGAAAAGGAGGGTAAATTAGATTATCCATTTACAACAAACAAGAGAAGAAGTTTACCAAAAGGCTCAGTTAGCGCAAGAAAAAATAAAACAGATTTTTGACAGAAGGACCAAGGAAAATGATTTTCAGATTGGGGACAAAGTGTTAAAATGGGATTCTATAAGAGAAGACAAAGGTAAACATGGCAAGTTTGAAAACTTATGGAAAGGGGCCTTTCATCATTAGCTCAGTTAGCAGAAACAATGCCTTTTTCCTATAAGAACTCGATGGGACTGAAACTTTTGGAGGTCCTATGAATGGCAGGAAATTAAAGCATTATTTTTGTCAAGAGCTCCAATTTTAAATATTTTCAATCATTGTATATACCATTGTTTGAAAAATAATTAAAAAAACAGAAAATTCAAAAACAATAGAAAAATAGAAAAAGAGGGCGGTTTGAAAAATAGAAAGAAAGCCCCATGTTCAAAAAATAGTCATTCTGAAAGCGCGCAAGTCTAAATGCCGCTACTAGTGCTCAAATGTCTTGTTCAGTTATCTAGCCTAATCATAACTGAACATGTTTTAAATTTATTTGTTGATAAGTTAGTGAGAGGAAAGATAGTCAACATTGTGTAAGCTTGACTTGTCAAAGAAAATAGATTAGGAAAAGATACTGGTTCCACATGCTCAAAACAGAACCAAAGAGGAAAGTAGGGATGAAAAACAAATTGTGTATCCTAGCCCTGATTTTCTAGATTTCATTTTATGCAAAATAATATTTGTGTGCAGCTTGTCTTTCATGCCACAAGTACATGACAAATCAGACTGTCTAAACCTGATTTAAGTCATTTTTCAATTTCATGTTTTAGAATAGAGAATAAAATCCTTTCAAACAGCTTAACCTTGACAGACGATCCAGCATAGGTAGAGAAACAAAGGAGTTCATCAGCTTAATCTGAACTCCCGGCAGATATAAGTGTAGAATTAGATAGTGTCATTTTTCAAAAATATTATGTCAAAGGGTCGCTAGTCCAAATGCACCTGAAAGAAGAAAAAATGTTAGGAAATGTAGCAGGGTAGGTAGGAAAGACTTTAATGCTAATCATGCTGTCAATTTTCAGAAATAGCATCAAGGAAGAAAGAAATTTGCGCCAATGGATAAAGGCACTGGTCTTCAAAGGATAGAGATCTTAAATTCTAGACACCTCCTGAAAAGGAGCTGCCCTCCCCAAATGGAGCCACTGTTAGTCATCAGTATTTTTCACCTATTGATGATGACTAGTTTTTAAAGCCAAGTTTTCTAGAAGCTGATCTCCAATTTGTCAAATTTGTCAGCTAGAAAACACCCCTAAACATTTTGTCCTCCTACCTTTTCAAATCAGCCTATGATGAGAAAAAACCTAGTTGTCAAGCCCTATCTAGTCTCAGTCATATAAGCTTGTCCATCAACTGTCATAAGCTAAAAGTCATCTGTTGTCATTCACCCTCATCCCTAGGTCATTCATTAACCAACTGTTGATAAGAATGTCAACCACCCTACCTTTGGTCATATGTCATCTTAAGATATGGTCATACCAAAGAGAATACTCCAAATCTGTCAAAAATCTCCCCTAAGTTAGGTAGTGGCGCTTTAGGAAATCCTCCATTGGCAAACTATCCTAGGCCAAAAGAACCTCTGTCTAATACCAACCAGTCATAGATGGCCTTCCTATTCTGCAAGCAAAGCTTGATACACCCTTAGGTCGCACCACTAACAAGTCTTGGTGTCTCAGAAGTGCATGTTTCAAAATCCAAACTGATATTGTGTTGATCTATAATGTTTCAATGGTTTTTTCAAAAGAAAATATGTACAAGTATTCCAGAAGACATTGTCAAGCTAAACATGAGAAGACAGCTGCTTCTCAAGTTCTCTTGAGCCTGGGATAATATGTATTGGACTGAGAGGTAATTCAATGAACTTAAACACATTCAAAAAGATATGCATTACAAGGAAGGGTGACACAGTTTGAGAAAAGGATGAAATGTCATGACTGTGTTAACCTCCTCCACGCATGAGCAGGTGGTTAGGTCACTTGTTGCAAACCTCCTCCAAACATGAGCAGATGGTTGGGAATATTATGTTAACCTCCTTCATTTAAAAGCAAATGGTTAGGAACATAATAAAGGCCTCCTTCATTTAAAAAGCAGAGGGTCGGGAACAGAGGTATGGCCTCGTTCAAAGAGCACAAGGCTAACAATGCTACAAATGGCCTAAAAAACTTGTTTACACCTTTTTCTCCAGTGGATGAATCCACTGATACAGCAGTGGTATTTCAAGGGGTGCTTACATGGGTTCACTGTTTGAAAGACAGAGTTGAAATCTGTAGGAAGCAATTGAAGGCTTATGATTAGAAAAATGGTGTTAAAAACAAATGAAACAGATGGAAATCAGTGGTACTATGATGATTCAAGGAAGCTTTGTTTTTCCTGTCCATAAAGATATGAATCAAGCCATTGGTGAGTTCAAACAAAGCTTCATCCAAAATCAAAGGAAAATGTCCAAGGGTGCCTAATAGTTTTTGATCAACTTCACAAGGGGCTTTAATCATCATCAAACACAAATAGAGTTGAATTGTCAAAGTAAGTCCTAGAATTGTAAATCATCTCCTTCCAGGGGATATGGAAAAGGATGCATCTACAATCCTTGTTATGGCCTTGAGTGGTATTTCCTTTAAAGGACAGATATGGACAACAGTGACAGTGTTATCACCTTAATGAAGAAATAGTGAAAAATATTTGCTTTTAAACAAGTTTCTTCACTTCAAAAAAGGGGTCATGTCTTTGATGTCTTAAAAAAGGTTGGCCACAGCATTTTGTTATAAACTGGTTCAAATAGAAGGCTTCGTGGTGTTTTAAAAGTGATGAAATATCAAAGACAGTGCTTTATGTTTTGTTATGACCAAAAAGCCTTTTCAAAAGCCATCCAAACCCTTACAAGTAAATACAAAGGTTTGTAAGTTCATTTGAGTTATAAAGGCAGAGAGATCATTGAAAAGCCCTATTTGCAAATTCAAGAAGCCAAGGTGGATGTCCATTAACCTCTTGCTGAAGAAACTAGGCATTTTCGAGCATTTTCAAAGATTTTAGAGATCCAAACCTGCGCGGCGCACCTGTGAGCTCCCGAACACAACATTTACACTACTGCGCGGCGCGCCTGTGCACGCGTTCACCAACTGCCTGAAGCTGACCTGACTGTCATCCACTGCGTGGCGCCCTCTGCTTCAAATGCACTACTCCTCCATTCACTTTCCAAAAAGCCCTAAAATATACTCCAACAATCACCCACGGCCCTTAAGAATTTCTTCAAGGTATTCTCCTCTTCCTCTTGGAAAAATTCAAAGTTTGAAGGGGGTGTTTTGCGGTGTTTTTCCCCTAAGAAGGAATAATGATTTTGAAACCATTTCATCATCTAAAACAATGAGATAGGCAGTGTTAAAGAGACAGAGTTCTTGTCAAAACTGAAGAAAGTTTTCCTATGTTTGGAGATCTCCAATCAATTTGGAGACTGTCTTAACGGTGGTTTTAAGAGCATTTTGTCATTTAAAAAGAACAAGAGAGAAGCAGTGATTAGAGGTTAGAGCCTTTGGTCAAAGTTAAATAGTTTTGTTGCTGTGAATGCCAAGGATTAGTACAGTGATAGGTGGGGTGTTTTTATCAGTCTTAAAGGGCCTTAACTTCCTTTAAGAATAGTGATAACCCACAGTTGCTAGACAGAAATACAAAGTTGTAGAGATCTCAAGTTGGCTGGAAGGTGTCATAACAGTGTTAAAACAAGAACAAACCTTGTCTGCAAAATCAAAGGGGAAAACAATGATTATAAGGTGAAGTCTTGGTAATTTTAAAGGGTCCTCTTTGTATTGTGAAATAGTAAACTTGGTGCAGCCCCAAAACTCAAAAAAGGGCAGAGTTTGTGTTGAAAGGTTTTTAAAGTCAGCTAAGGGTGTCTTGTTTTACTTTGAAAAGGGCAGTAAAACACCAAAAGGGTAGTGCTTGAGGGTAAGATCTTTTGTTCCAAACAAAAGAGTTCTTTCTTCAACAAGGAAACACAAACACATCTTCTTCAAAATCCTTGCTCAAGCACAGTGATAAATTGAATTTTTGTTTTTCATTTGGCAAGCACTTGTTGATTGGCATCAAAGAGGCATAGTGACTTATAAGGAGGACAAAGTGTGGTGTTGGGAAACTATTTAAAAAAACCATTTGAGACAGTTTGTCTTAGTCAACTAGCAAAGAGTATCCAAAACAAAAATTCCTCCCAGGAAAGACAACAGAAGTGGCCCTCGCAGGAGGTTTGAACTTGTTTCAACTGAAGAGGTAAATTCTCATCCATCAGTCCTCTTTAAATTTCATGAAGTTGGATGTCTAGATTTTTTTAAAGGGTTCAGGAGGTGAAAATCTATCTCCCCTTGACACATCTTTGTGCTTTGAGATTTCAAGGGAAACACTTTTAGCTGACAGGCTTGGATTTCAATTTTTATCCTAGATCTATTTCCAAAGCTACCAAAATCCCTTATGTCGGGGAAAAGTGGTTTAAATAGAGATACCTAAACTTAGAATAGTACAAACCCTTTTTGAAGCCGGAGCATCGGGATACATGTCCATCCATCTTTCCTTTCTCATATATGTTGACTAGTTATGCTCCCCTCATGAAGATAACCATGAAATATTTCACATGTGAGGGAAGGTTTTCCTGGGTCTATGCTTACCATGTCCAGTTGCTCATACATTTCACAAGAGCCCAATTTTTAAACCTCCCTTTCTTCCTCCATATAAGTATTGAAAATATGGCCTCCACTGTTCAAAAAAGACCTCCTTCTCAGTAGTCAGCTTGCCTTTTCCATCATTCCCTCATCAAGATTATCATTCTTCATCAACTTGAGAAGAAGGGAATCTCTTGGGACACTTTCATTGCACATCCAGATTTCATCACTGTTCCTTCATCCCATGCATCTCCTTCACCTTCCACTCAGCATATTTTTCCTTCTTCAAGTAAGCCCATTCCCAAGAAGTTAAAATTTCCCATGATTAGTGAAGAAAATCAGCATAATGATGAAGAAGAGAAGCACAATGAGGAAAGGCAGAAAAATGAAGAAGAGCAGCATGATGAGGAAGAGCAACATAGTGAGTAAAGGCAGCAAAGTGAAGAAAAACACAATAATGATATGCAGCACAGTGATGAAGAAAAGCGCCATGAAAAAGAGAAAAACAGTGAGAATGGAAATGAAGAGGAAATTGAACAGTTTGATGAGGAAATTGGTATCCCTCACAACAGCAAAAATAATGAAGATGAAGCCCAAAACATTGAGGAGACAGAGCCTCAAAGTCCTAAACAAAGCAAGGACGAGAGTAAAGAGGACAACCCTCAAAAATACATGCAAGATGACAATCAAAGCATTCATGAAGAAACTAAAAACAGTGGCATGGATGATGAGGGAAGTAGCAAGGGCAAAGAGCAAATAGAGCATGTGCTAGCTACCTCTCCTAGGCAAGGAGCCATGCTTTCTTCTCCAAAAGTGAAAAAGCCCCGGACATCAAAGAAAATAGTGCCTCAAACTATAACTCCAAATGTTACTAGGGCCCTCTGAAGCAACGGGAAGTTGCCCAAGCAACCCATTGTCGATTTACCCAAGAGGAGGAAGACCAAGAAGGCCACCCACAGCAAGGGGAAGGAGAAATAAGAAATCAACCATGAGAAGGAGAGGGACTTTGACATAATTCAGATCCAAAGTGATGATAGCGACAATGAGGCCCAATTCCTAGAGTCTCTCTTGATCAATAGAGAAGAAAAAATTCATAATTTGAGGGTAGATCTAGAGAGGTCTAGAAACTTCATTCACTTTTTGCAAACACAAAACAAACAAATGAGTGTCCACATGGCGGTATATGAGACACAGGCCATCAAATATAAGAAAGAGGCCTCCAAGGTGCAAATTAAATTGGAAGAACTCATGGGCGAGTTCAACGATAGCGAAGATGAATAGCAGCCAAGAAGAAAGAGGCCAAGAACCATGGGACTGAACAGAGCCTTAGAGAAATAAAAGGAGGAAGAAGCTGCCCTTTTCCAATATTTTCCTCTCACTACTTTGTTCACCCAAGAGATAGAAAAAAATCGAGAAGCATGGCTTGAGAGGGTGGATGATCACTTGGAGAAGAAGTTGGAAAAGACCAATAGAGATTTGGACCTTCAAAGGAGGATGACTGGGCAATATAAGAAGCTTAATCAGTTCGCTCGACGGAAATTGAAGGCCACACAGGAAAAACTCAAGGAAGCTGAAAAGAGGCGCCTGGCACCAAAAATTAATAAAGACACCTCAAAGCTCCAAATTTTGGCCTCATTTTCTCAGCATGTTTCTAAAAACCCTTGAGGTTCATGCTCGCCAACTCAGCCCCTGTCAGCATCTCCACTTTTTGTGGAAGAGCTTAGCCGTTTCAAATTCGTATTTTCCCGCAGTTTCAACCTTCCCTTTTTTCAGATCTGATACCTCCTCCTCAGATCCCTTTAAATCAGATTTTCTTCCTTTCAAATCACCTCTTGTCGTTTTGTTTGGACCTCCCTTTAGGACCTCCTCCCTGTCCTTTCCGCTTTTTGCTGATTTCCTCCTTTTTTCTAGCCACCTTGCCTCTGTCTCTTGGTTGTGATCTGCACCTCTTTTCATCAGCTTTCTCCTTTAGATCCCTGTCCCTTTCGACCCTAGATCTATTGGCCTCTTTTTCGTGTGTTTTGACTAGATTTTTTCCCTCTTTTAGATTAGTTTTGAGAGACCCGCCTTTTTGGGTTGAATCGATGCATTAGTAGCTGTTAATTTTCTGTTATTTCAGCATTATATACTGTTCTCTGCAGATTTATTTTCAGTTACGCAACACACTTTTTCTCTTGCTCTCAAAACGAAAAGGGTTTAAAAATTAAAATTAACGCACGCCACACACTCACCCTAAGCGAAGAAGAGCTTGGTTTACACCGCCAGGAAAAGACTTTAAAATCAATTGACACTGCACCTATCTGCCCTTGTTTCGACATTGTAATCACTTGATTCTGCACCTCCTTGCCCTTGTGGTCATTCTTCTTCCCCTTGTGCCATGTTTGTGTTGTCATCATTGCGCCCCCAAGGCACACTTCCCCGAGACTTCTTGGCCTTCACCCTCAGTTTCCGGTCGATCGACCTGCTCCGTCCCGCCGTCGTCGAGCCATTCCTCCTCCGAGTCCGCACTCCGACTCCTCTTCTGATTCATTGGGTTCTCCTTCTCCTCCTGGTTCTCCCCCTGTCACCTTCACTATGTCTGGTCCAGGGCCTAACGTTAGCGGTGCTCCAGGCCCTAATGCCAGAACCACTACTAGCGGAACCGCCACAGGAACTACCTCGGCCATACCCTTGCTGCCATACATTGCAGGCCTCAGCCTCCCCGATTTCAATCAGTTGATCAATGACCCTATCCGCCACGATGTTGGTTGGCCTTCTATGCCAACCAAGCTCCCCTCCGACATCCCTAAGTTCGAAGGCCTTGCTGGAGAAGATCCAACCAACCATGTCCGATCTTTCCACATGTGGTGTTCCTCCAACTCCATTACCGATGATTCCATCTGTCTTCGGTTGTTCCAACGCACGCTTACCGGCGAAGCTTCTAAATGGTATGTTGACCAAGCCCCCTCTTCCCATACCACCTTTGCGACCATTGCCCAAGCCTTTTTATCTTACTTCCAGCTCCCTCTCCGATACGATACTGGTACGGAGCTTTTGACCTCTTTCAAGCAAACCTCTTCGACCCGCCTTTCCGCTCATGTCTAGGAATGGCGACGAAGACGAAGCTTATGTCGAGCTCCCCCCTTCGAAGATCAGATCTATATGGACTGGTTCCTTCGCTCTCTCTTAGCTCCCATTGGCAAAGATGTCGCCTCCCATTTACCTCAAACCGAAGAATCCGCCCTCCAAATAGCCTTGAAATATGACCTGATCTACGCCCAGTCTGGTTATGTTTATACCGTCCTTCCCGACCTCCCCAGGCCCGGAGGCGCTAATGCCCCAGGGGCATCTCATTTCACCGACGGTATCGTTGGAGCCCTTTCTCATCCATATGCTCAACCTCCTATGGGCTATGGTCTCCCTCAGGGAGGAGCCAACACCTCTAGCACTCTTCCCCCTCCCGGTAGCATGTATCCAGGATACGGCATGCCTCCTCCTTTTGCCCAACCTCCTGCTTACCTCAATGTTGCCCAACCTAACCATTACCTTTATCCGCAGCCTGGTGCGCCAGCTCCTCCAGCATATGCGCTTCCATCTCCCTTGCCTCCTCAAAACCTGCAACAACACCTACAGCCCCCTCTAGGGCAAGTATTTGCACAGCAGGGCGCGACTAATCCCCCTTCTTCTCAAAGAAGGTGGAGAGGCAATCCAAACCAATCTGCCCCTGGTACTCAGGGACCGAATCCTCAAGGTGTTGACCCTAACACTGCTAACCAGCAACAGGGCACTCAACCCAAGCCGGACAGGCCGCTTCGCACAAATAAGCCTTGTTCGTGTTGCGGTGTTTACAGTCATTACATCCACGATTGTCCCCTCTTACCACAGATGCGGCAGATGTGGGAGTCTCAAGCCACATTGCGCGGACAACATGCCTCCCCTCATGCTCCCCCTAATGTGGCCACTACCCAACCAGCTGTGTTTACTGATCCTTTCCCTCAGCAAGGATTTGTGGCTACCCAACCACCTGACGGGCAGGTTGCCGCTCCACCTTCCATTTCTGGTTCCTCCGATTACCAGATCCTCATGATGAACTCTGATCCATCCCCTCCCATCAACCTTCACCTTCAAACTCGGTCTCGCCAGTACCCCAAGCCTCCCGCTCAGTCTGCCCCGAGCCTCCTTCTTCAGGTTCTACAGAGCCTCTTTCGACATCCAGTGGCCCCTTACATATCCATCAACCCAAAGTTGAGGTTCATACCAATATTCCTAAGGGACCATTACGTCGAAATGCTGCTGGTCGAGCTGCTCATTCGTATAGCATAGTAGATGATTTGGTGCAATCTCCTGCTGCCATTTCCACATTGGAACTCTTCCAATCGTGCCCTTCCCAAAATAAGGCTCTACTATCTGTCGTGGGCGCTGTAGATCCTGCTGATGACCAGATGATTGTTTTCAACGCCCATCAAGCTGAACATCCTCCTCTCCCTGCTTCCGTCGCCTTCCAAATCCCAGTCAAAATCCGGAATGCCAACGTTTCTCGGTGTATAATTGATGAGGGGGCATCCACTTGTGTGATGTCCGCTTCGGTTTGGAAGCAACTCGGATCTCCTGACTTGGCCCCTTCCACGATCACCCTTCGAGCATGGGACGGCCACGCCTCCCAGCCCATCGGCCTTTTCCGTAATTGTCCTATCACCCTTGCCGGTAAGACTGTTTGCGTTGACGTCGAAGTCATCGACGCCCCTCTAGATTACAACATTCTATTGGGGCAAAGCTACACCTATTCCATGTCTGTTGTCCCCTCTGCGGTTTTTCGCAAGATGTCTTTTCCTCACAATGGAAAGATAGTCACCATTGACCAGTTCACTTATCATGAGCCAAAGTCTCAGACCTCCCCTGAGATGACCATCTCTTCTATAGCCAATAAGCAAACCGTCGATTCCTTGACCAGTGTCTCCCCCGGCGTCTACAAATATTCCTCCCTGCTTGGAACTTTTCCTGGTCTTCCCCCTCCTCACATCTCTGATCCCAGCTTATCGAATGTTTGCATGATGCAATCGTCTCGGGCTGCCCTTAAGCGACCCGCTTCGGCTAGTCAGCAACCTTAGACTCAACCTCGCCCACTGCAACCCGCTCCTAGCCCTTCATCTCCGCCAGCCGGACCTCCTCCTTCTGGCCCTTCTCCCACAGCTGGTATCCCTGAACCACTTTATCCCCCTGGATCGGTTCCCCCAAGCCTTAACCATCTCGGAGCCGTCCCTCCTGGTCATTATCCCGCTGGTCAGATACCGTTCCTAGCTCCCCCTCCCGGAGTCTATTCGGTCCCCGTCATGGCCACCCTCTCTCTCCCTAACCTGACCCTAGGTATACCCGTCTGGTACCTTGACCCTCCAGCCGCTACCCCTCCTGGTCACCCAAAACCCTATCTTGCTTTGACACCGGTTCAACCGGTCCCCCTTGCTTCCTCTATTGCTACCATGCCCCCTGCACCTCCCCAGAACCATACCCCTATGGTGACAGCTCCAGGAAAGAAAGGCAAAGATCGCAAGGGGGCATCCAAAGACAAGGCCACCCCAACTGACCCTGCTTCTCCCCCGCACGCAAAGCCTTGTGCCTTGTGTGATGTCATCGGTCATGCCACCCATACTTGTCCTGAGTTGCCCCGCATTCAACCCATGGTTAAAGTCGCGTTCCCTGAGTCTACGGTCTCCGACCCTTCTCTTCCGTCCTCGTTCGTAACCAAGAACCCAAAAACTATTCGCACTAGCAAACCCTGTGCTTTGTGCGGTATCCATGGCCATTACTCCCACCATTGTCCTCACCTGACGCATTACCGCGCCTCTTTAGAAGTAGTCTGAGAGTATGAGGTTGAACAAAATCAATCCGCCTCTCCCATACTCGCGCAGTATGCTTCGAGCCAGCTTGAGGATCCCCCCGCTCCCATCGACATTCCCCCCCCTGATGTTCAGATGACGGAGTCTACTACGACCATTCTTTACCTATCCTCCTCTGTGCGACCTTTAGAGCCCAGTCCCCTTGCCTCCTCCCCTGTTGCCTCGCTTGACCCCCCTTCAGCGACCACCCTTGACCCCCTCGTTTCTACCCATACACGAGATCACTCCACCCGTATCTCTGTTGACCTCCGCAGCCCGAGTCCCCGCCATACCTCCTATAGCCCTCATATACCACCCTCTAGTTTGTATATGAGTCATAGCCATCCTGCTCATTGCACTCCCTCCCGCAGTTGCCGCTCGATGTCTTCTGTACACTCACGCTGCCATCATTGTATCTCCTCCCCCCATTTGTTGTCTTGTAACACCATTCCGCAGGACCTCCCGTCCCCACCCTTTATCGGTTACGCCGATGGTGCAAGTCGTTACTCCCGGAATCTAGCCTCGGCAGGTTGGGCCATTTTCACCCCCTTGCATGCCCTTGTTCTCTCAAACGAGGTCTGCATTGGTACTGCCACCAACAATCAGGCCGAATATGATGCAGTGTGTGGTCTCTTAGCCGATGCCCTCTTTCATCGCATCCTCCATCTGCATGTTCATTTGGATTCCCTACTTCTTGTCATGCAACTAAATGGTGTTTATCGTGTGCATAACCCTGTGTTGTTTAGACGATATTTACGAGTGAAACTCTTGATACGTGAATTTGACACCATCACTTTCAACCATGTACCTCAAGAACAAAATCACTATGTATATAGTATTGCAAACCATGTTCTAGATTGGCATTTATCACACGCATTTCATACAAGACAATAACATTCATAATCATTAGAAATGATGCATATCCATAATATGTGTCGCAAAACATGTGTTTAGAGTCCATCTACTCTGATACATATGACATGCCCATAGCATGTTACAAAAAACTCAAAACTGGGGGCACCACCTGCCCCTACATACACACTAGGGGGCACCACATGCCCCACACCTACTCACTATCTGGCGGATCCCGAGCCAATGGCTCTGCCCTTGCAGCCCGTAGATCACATATGCCTTGACCGGCCATCGCCATGCACCGCATGACACCTCGCCATTCCGAGGGAAGACCAATGCATGCCTCCACGTACTGGTCGTCTAAGTCTTGCCACCCACGCTCTGAAACTCTGGTCAGCAACATCTCGCATCTATGGTGGATGTCCTCCAGAAGGGAGGCCGCATCCTCATTGCGCCCTGCTCTCGACCCACTCGACCCTGCAGCTCCAGAGGCTGCCGGGCGTCCCATATATCCGGCTGGTTTTACCGGAGCTATATCTGCATACCAACAGTACATGAATCAGTACCATATCTACTATTCAATAACTTTAACATGCCCATACACGAATAGTAATCTTTCACTTACCATCGGGCCCCCATACTCGACCAGGCGGAAGTGGCAGGTCCGGATCTCCACAATAACTCATCCCACAATAGGGATAGTCGTCAATGTATAACAGCATCTGATCCCAATGGGAAAAGAACTCAGGTCGAAACACTCGCCCGACTGCCCCTCCTCCTCCTCTACACAGTAGCCGCCCCCACCGGCGCATCCTGGGCTCTCTCGGGCCCCCATCTGGGAGCCGTATACGAGGTCGTAAGGTCGGGATCTTCTCAAATAAGAAGGTGCACAATAAAGTCCCATACGAGCAATCATGGTTCACTTGCCACTTGCAGAGTGACAACTATCATTTTAGCGACACCAGCATCATTTGATCCCACCCATAGTAGGTCCCACTCAACACACTCTCCACAATCATCATCTGCCCCACAATGATGTGATGGAGAGCTTGGTTGCCCAGGATACGCAACACCACTGCGGCCACTGCACGGGTCTCTAATCTCTCTAGATCCCCGATCGGTATCCGAGTCCCCTTGACTTGGAGACCTGGTTGACAATTTCACTCCATAAACTCCATGATATGCCGCCCCCACGGTAATATTCGCTGCATGTTTCCCACCATCCTCGGTGGCGGGAGACCCGTCAGGAAATACACATCTTGGACTGTCAGTTCGATCCTGTGCCCCTGCACTACAAATACCTCATGCTCTGGATCCCAGTAACTGATAATCCGGGCAAACAAAGGCTCTCCCTCCCTCATCAAAGGGTTCTCCAAAAGCTTTAGAACCCCAAACCTAGCCAACACACGACAGACACCCTGATCTGCCTGGATCTCTGCCCGTAATGTACCCAGGTCTCTCTCTCTCCAGTTAACCTGTATATCTGCCATATCTACACAAAAACATCATCTTTGTCAGCATACAGATAGGGAATATCATAACCAAACACAAAAATCCAACTCTCAGCCATAAAATAGCACCAAAACCCCGTCATCTTCCAGGTCGCACTTTTTTGCCCAATTTTGGGACAAGTCGCAGTTTTTGCCCTGAAACCTGCTTCCTAGGTCGTACTTTTTGGCCCAAAAAGTGTGACCTAGACGTAGAGATGAAGGAGGGTCTGTTCCTGAGCTTTTGGGCCCTAAACTGAACTTTCAATCCAGAAAATTGAAAGATTAAAGTTAGGCCTCTTACCGGCCACTGAAGGATCTCGATTCCAATAGTTAGTTTGTCCGCTACGCTCACCGCAAGATTTAGGGCCTTCTCTCCTCTCTACATTCACCACAGCAACACTAGAAAATGAGTGAATTTGGAGGGAAAACTGCCTTATTAAAAGAGAACCCTTGTTTCTTCTTTCGCCTGCTGCGACCATACCGTAGCCCCGTTTGACAAACCGTCTGCACCATTGGAAAGCTCTCACCGAGCCCTCAAATGGGTATCTATTAGTTTTTTGTGATTTGATACTTCACCACGACACATTTTGTCCAAGAAGGGTCACTTCACCTCTCCTTAAAATCGCATTTCTTCACTTACGACACTTGTACTTGGGGCACCATTTTGCCTCCTTACTTGTCTTTGTTCGTGTCGATTTTCGTCATGAGTTACCATATTGTACTCATGTTTTCATGGTCCCCCATTGGGCCTTTACTATGTGGCAGCACCATCGAGTCGCCCTTGTTTAGAGCATCCAAGTTGAGTCATCATCGCATTCATGGAGTCTATCCCGAGTCCCTTTGTACCCTGCTATAGCCCTCCATCCTTCATTGCTTGGTCTCTCTCTTGTGTCGCACATTATGGCCTTCAGTCCCACTGTCTCCTATCCCTTATGATATTGCGTCAGTCGTTGCCATGTCATTCATGCCCTTTATGCTCTAACAAGGGAAGTTGTCCATTCACTACTCAGTCCCTTCCATTTCACCATCATCATTAGTGTCAGTCTGTCCGTCGCTCTACTATTTTCTCTCGTGCCTTAGTTGAGGATCTCTCATTGCCTCACCTATGGCGGACCTCCTTCTGTCGACATCAGCTCATTCATTCCAGAAGCCAGGTCTAGAGGGCGGTATACCTTGGTTCCAGCTTCCACTCTTGTTCGGTGCCTCGGATCAGGCAAAGGGATCTCTCATTACCCTTTGACTTGATTGTTTCTCCACTCCAGCTCCTTTCAGCATGATCGAGATCCGTATGCTTGATGGTTCAGTGATGCAGCAGCAACTATTGGTGATTCCCGGGTGTGTGTGAGATGTCTCAGCCCTCATGAGGGGGTGGCCCTGCAGGTAGCCCCCCACATGCCCGGATGACCTCTTCATTGCAGCCTTCGATGCAGCTCCATATATTTGATGATGTCGGCCTTAGCCGCTTGCAGCGCCTCTTTGATTTGCATGTATCAGTCATATTTTGTGAGCCCTTCCCCGCTTATAGGGGGCATTTGGGTTGTATTTGTATCTCATGTACTCAGATATTATTGTATAAGTCCTGGCTGTTATCCCAGGCACAACATGTATGTGGGATTCCTCATTGTATTATTATCTAGCTCATGTTTATGCCGGTTGTACTTTATGGTTTGGTCCCTTGTTTATTGGACACACTATTCTTTTGTACTTTGTCTCGGCGGGCATAGGTATGCCTCCCCCGCCGCCTTTAGCACAGGTACCCTCTCATAAAAAGAGACTTGTTGCACCTGTAAGTCTCGTCTCCTCAGGGTCTAGTTCTTCAGCACATTAGTCTACCTTACATTTCTCTCTCCGACTTCCCTTTTGATGTCTGGTGATTGAGTTCTTACAACGTACTTCGGTCATACGATTTGCTCCTAACACTCGCACGCTGGGGGGCAATCTGTTACACCATTTTTTGGTCATCTAACCTATTATCATTAGATGGACCCAAGTACACCATGTAAGACCAATTTTACCCTACGTAAAATTGCTTTCACTATGTAAAATAACTTAGTAAACCACATTTATTAGGTTGTTTATGGTCTAAACAGGAAACCCCAAAAGGAAATATTAAACAAACCTATATATGTTTGATTTTCCTCATGGAATAATTAATTAAACCATAATTTAATTATTATTCCTAGTCATGTTTAACCCAAAACAAAGAAATTAATTAGATAAACCTTTATTTATCTTATTATTTTCTAGGAATAATTATTTAAATCTTATTTACATAATATTCCTTGTTAAATATGACCAAATCATCCACAAATAATTAAATAAATCATTATTTATTTGATTATCCTTCAACCACTTCCTTAAAAAGATAAATAAATCATTTATTTATTTATTATTGACAAATAAAGGGATTTGACCCAGGTCAAATACTTTTTCCCTCCAACAAATATAATAAAATATTCCATAAAAGGTGGATCTAGATTTGGTTAACATTATTTTAAACATGCACCAAGATCTAGAATGACCCAATATTTTGTTATAAATAGGAGGGTTTTTCCTACCATTCCTCACCTTTTGTTGCCTATTAGATCACTCTGGATCTATACTCTTGGTCTGACTTTGAGCCATTATCATTGTCATATTTTCCATTATTTGTTGTGTGAGCTCCCTTTTGAGTTCTATCTTTGTCTGGGTTTTCTACACCAACAGGAGAGAGAAATGCTAGATCTGAAGTGCTGAGGACTTCCAAGAACCCATCCCATTGAGGAGAATTGGAAACATCTTCTTATTTTCCTCCCAGGTGCCCTTAATACAAAAATTCTTTCAAAAAATTGTTCTTGTCTTGTCTATTGGATATATGGAGCAAACCCTTCTTTTTACTGCTTAATGTCTTTCTATGCATAGATCTGGTTTTTTGCAGCTCTTGTCTTGATCAACTAACTGCAGATCTGAAGATATTGGCAGCCATATTTGATGTTAGGGCTATTAGTTATGTGTAGCTAAAGTGGTATTTTTTCCTACACTTCGACAAAGGATTCATA
>JAXQQM020089183.1:0-35593 GCA_034641835.2 Pinus albicaulis | reverse complement strand
TGTACAGATAGACGATGTAATGTCTCCCACTTCCCACAATTTTTTTTTTTCATATATATAAATTACTTTCACCTAGTGGCAATTTTCTTATTAACTTCCGCCTTCGACATTTTTAATAAACTTCTCAATCATAATGAATATAATTCTCTCTTCTAATACTCCATATAATCATATGGTTATTATTTTTTCCAATATAGATCTTCCACTTTATCACTATTATTAAGAGGCAACATATTTGTTTATATATATATATATATATATATATATTGCATATTTATAACGTAACTATTGCATATAACCATATGGTATTATTTTGTTTTGCCCTTATAAACATCATACTTATAGTTTGTAATGGTCCTCATGGCTTTCTCACGTTATCTCTTTGTCTTACAACACCATATATATATTAAGTTTTGTTTTAAATAATGAACCATTATAATTAACACCCTTTAACTTCCTTTCGACGTTTGAGAAGATCGCTTATGGATCGCTTTGACATTCGTGAACTGACAACATTGATTTGTAGTATCTCCATATTGTATGATCTTGACGTTTTATCAGGGTTCCAGCCCACAATTCTTATGGTTCTGAGTTATTGTAGTTTTCAAAATCTTTGGTATACGTTTACATCTTTCTCATTTATGGCAATAAATCTATGTTATTAACTACGTTTGCCTCCACTTGACGTTTCTTGAACTCTCGTCCATGAGTCATCGATCCGTTGTGGAGCTTTCCGATGCGTGCCACCTGTAGGGTCAAGATGCTTGAGGGTTTCGTCCCGACTCCTGGTACTTAAGGTTCACTTTCTCATGTGAAGTATTCATTTGATTCTCTACAGAGTGGTGTTTATTTCTGGTTCTATTTCCTGGTTTGTTCCTATGTCGACAATGCAACTTCTACGAGTTCTTCCACAACGTAGACATTCACTACCTCTCTCTCTCGGTAAGACTTACCTCTGCTATTTATCCCATCGTTATAAAGCTGGTCTATATGTGTATATTCTTTCCTCTTGGAAGGCCGAGCTCTGGTTTCCTTCTATTTTTAACTAAATTTTCTTCGTTCTGAATGTAAGTTGGTTTTATGTTGTTGGTTCGCATACCCTAATAGGGTAATGACGTTATTAAAATTTTCATTCGAACACATATGTATTATTACAGAGTTCATTTAAAATCTCTTGTGGATACTTCGTGGAATTTATTTGAATCATTCATTTTGAGCATCTTAAGTTCTGAGGGGCGTAATAGAATGTCATATTTTCCATTGATATGATCCGTAACTGGTTCCTCGTTGATGTGGTTAAGGGAAGTATTTTGATTCTTCATTAATCGACTTTCCCATCGTAATTGATAGGTTAGGTTTTGCAATTCGGCTTCATGAAGGACTTCTACGCATGACCATTCTCAAAGGTAACTCCTCTCGGGTTTGAATTTTTATATGAATACGTTTTTCTCATAATAACGATCCATAGCACTTTTACGTCTATTCGTGTCATTTTGTTTGACCAGGACTCTTATCTATTCAGCGTTGATATGAGTACCACTCAGGTTACTATCCCTCATTCCTCGCAAGTATATCAACTCATTTCCATTGATTTTTTTTTTTTTTTTTTGTAAAACAGTTGAAAATTTTATCGTATTGACTTGCACAGGTATCGTCACATTTTTCTCTATTCACGAACTCATTTATCTGACTATTCAACTTTTTTAGGTAGGTGCTATGATTTAATATTTTCTCTAGTAAATCAGGACACCCTTCACTCGGACATCCTTGGAGGTCTTGCGAGTGTCTCGGCGTTTAGTCCTCATATTCAGAGCTCGCCTCTGCATTAATTGTAATTAGCAAGTTTTCCATAGCATTGTTTTTATGACTGATATGCTCATTTTTTTACGAGGTCTTATGGACTTTTTTACTGCATTAAACATGTATTTTAATTCATATTTTTTTTTTTTCTGACATACAAATCTTATTCAGATTTGATTTATAATTGTTGTGGAGGTAAATCCCCTCTGCGAACAGAGGTGATCCCTACTAGCCCAGACCAAGTCTAGCAACAATCGTTCACGCTATAGTGCAGGTTCCGAATACCTACTAGCAATGAAGGCTTACCTGGAATCCAACGTTGTCGCTCGTAGAGAAGGTAGCGCTCCCGTTCCTTATCTCTCGCATATCACAATCCCCACGATCTTCCTGATCGGACACCTACACACACAAGAAACAAAACAAATGCAAGTATAAAATCCAGTGCATACAACTATATGTCAGTCAGAGAAGACATAACTCATGATCATTATCAAGAACGAGAGTGGAACCATAACCAATAGTCGCTTATCATTAATCAATCAAAAGAAGAATACAACCATAGCTCTGACGCTAAATTCTCCTTTTGAGGGTCGTCAGCAGAACACGTCTCGATAAAGCCTATCAGGGATGGGACAAACCTCTCCCTTCACATGTCTTGACAAGGATCTCCTTTCTTGGATTTGGCCTTAACGGAATGGATCAAAGCTCTTGCAGCATTAGGCTCTTGGGAACTTGGAGACTAGCTTGCAAATGAGATGAGCAAGCTTTTATAGATGGAGGAAGGGGAGTTGGGATCCCTATAATCATGGGATTGGCCCTATCCTCAAGAAATCTTCCATGAGAGGTGGCAAACCACTTCCTCTACATGGAGATCCGGAGCCAAACCTCCCAACTCAAATTAGATACCAGTTTCTAGATCAGTTAGGATGAAACTTCCGCCATTTATTTTTTAAAAACACTCCTTAAAATGGTTGGTGCGAGTGTGACTCTAGGACAGAGCGCCAATTGGCATGCCCTCTTTGAAGGATTTCCCCCATTGGCACGGGTAATGAACTGTCTACCCGCGCCAATGCAAAAAGGGGTGTTTTTAGGGTTTTTCACAAGGAGTTGTCTTCAGGGCAATGAGAGTACATGTTTAGAGGAATGCCATGAAAGTGTTTTCAAGTTATGTCACTACTCATAGGTCACGGAATAAGCCCTCCAACTGTGCGGGATGGGGAATTGTAGGGATGGTGACAAATTGTTGTGTAATAGATGCCCCCCAAAGCATGAGGCCCGAGAGAGAGAGAGGGGTGATATGCTTTACGAGAATGTGTCCAACTGAAAACACCATCGTCGAAAAACCTGCATAGAGAAATACAACTGATGTCTCAAATACATGATATATATGTGGTATGGGCACAGCCATCCATAACAGAGTATGTAATAATCGAGATCCAAGGCATGGACGCAGCCATCCAGTATCGGTAAATAGACTCAGGTATGGTCGCATCCATCCAATCAGTGAGTCATGTAACTAATCATAAGAATCCACAAATTTACAGCCTGGATCGTAACAAATAGGAATCCAGGGTCTTGCGCTCCATCTCGACCCGAACAAAGTACAAGTTCAAGCATGCGAGTAAGTGAGCTGAAGTCGAACATGAAAGAACATCGCCTGATTACCAGCCAATGATGGAAGTTGTTAACAGACGTGAGAGGTACCACCATTAATGCCAATGGTCCTCAAGGTAATACAGGTACAATCTACGGCATGTGAACAATGAGCTAACGTCGAACACCCGCAAAATCACTCGATCGGAGGCCAATGATGAAAACCTCACGTCGAATGCGAAGAACCTGCCTGCCATTGAGGCATGCAGGCTCTAAGGTACTAGAAGGGAATCTCTAGATCATCTTCCTGGATAATGATCTGAAGTCGACAGGAAGTGACCTCGATCGAAGGCAGGCCATATTGTTTCCCACATCATCAACGCGAGACAGAGGAACATAATGTCTTTGTGAATCACGATCAGATGAGAGTCAGAGGAAGGTTGAAACTTGCAGAGGTCAACTTCTCTTGAACACATAGCGGCACAATAGTGAGTTTGGCAGTATTTGACATCAACAGATCAGAGGTCATGGCGACGAGGCAAAGAGTAGATGAGAGGTCAAAAGGATTACCCAAACCCACGGAGGCAAGTGGAAAACGAGATGAGATGTCCCCAACCCGACATGAATGCAGACAAATGCCATGTTCAAGAGCGACATACTGCCGACACGACAACGATTGTGGTTCCATTTTTCCCTGCCATTTCTGGTGAGTACCCCAATTATTTTTTATAACAAGCTTGAAGGGGATAGCATATTCTTGTAATATAAGTTCATCCTTCGGACGAATCCATCCTAGTACATTTAACGATCCCTACGAAGGAGCAACTTGAATAATGTCATTGCGACTGAATCCGATGTCATCAGGGTTTAACGAGTCTGACAAAGGAAGAACTCGGCATATTTTCATGTTTAGGGAGTTTGAAAAGACAATGGAAAAGTAAACTCCAATGGTCCCTTTTCGTAAATAGTTTCTCAGACTCGAAAAGGTAGAAAACTTTGTTTGAGAAAACCTCCTAGTCGTGATAGGCTAGGGTATTTCTTTTTCGTAAGTAATCTATCCCAGCTTGAAAAAGGGGTAAACATATACTGGGTAGATGCCGTTTCATAGCCACTTTAACAAGATCAAAACGACAAGGGACTCGGCGATCTTTTCAATTTTAGAGAGTCAGGAAAGAGCTGAAAGATGACTCCTCCTGGAGGAACAAGTGGTATAAAGGGAAGCAACTGGTTCCGGTAATGATGGAACTACTCAGAACAAATAAAGGTTAAGAGGCTGGCTAACAAGACCACTCACCGCAGCGGTTCCTTAGGAACAAGTAAAACAACCAAGTGAAGGCATATGATCGGCCAAGCAGATAGTGACGATGGAATGAGAAAACCAAGGCTCATCTGGCAAAACAGGCTGATAAAATGGAAATCACAAAAGGTAAAATGGGAAAGGTCTCATTTTTACACAAGCTTGAAATCAGGAAACTCTACTTGAATTTGGTTTCATTTTTACACAAGCTTGAAACAAAGATAAACTATGCTTGAAAATGGTTTCATTTTTACACAAGCTTGAAATGGAAACAAACTATTCTTGAAAAAGTAAGCATGCCCCCAGCATGGTGACTCAATTCGAGGTGCATGCCCCCCAAGCTTCAGTCCATATGAAAGGCAGATGGAGTGAAGGTTCAAGTTACGAGATCAGAAGAAAGACTCGACTGGGATTTTATGAGATCTTAACAAAGACTTGAATTGAACAGGAACGTGTTTCATTGTTTTAACGAGGTTGACACATTAAAAGAACTATCCTCAGGACACCTTGTTTCATGGTTTAAGGAGCTTGGCACAAGACAAGGAACTCTGCTCCGACAACATAGTTTCATTTTTTAAGGAGCTTGACACAAGAGAAGGAACTCTTCTCTGACCAGACTTGGTTTCATTTTTTAATGAGCTTGACACAGAAAAAGAACCATGCTCCGACAACCTTGTTTCATTTTTTAAGGAGCTTTATGCAAGACAAGGAACTCTGCTCTGGCAACCTACTTGTTTCATTTTTTAAGGAGCTTGACACAAGAAAACAAATTGTGCTCCGACAGACCTCATCATAATGAACAAGAAGTCATCACTTCCAATATTTCCACTCCTGATGGAAGGAAAACATCCTGGAAGTCAGGACCCAATGCCCCCAGCACCTGATGCACAATGGCACTATCACTAGGTACAAGCATGGGGTAGGTAGCCACATAGTTGACCTGCGGTGGGGCAGATACAACAGGTGGATAAAAACCAGGAAGGGATGATGGCGGGCCAGTTGCCACATCAGGACCAAAGAGCGAAAGCTGATCAATGGTCACAATCTGTCCTTCGTGTGGAAAACATACCACACGAAAAAGGGAGGAGACAAGCACTCCCATGGCATAGGTGTAATCGTGCCCCGAGATCGGATTGAAATCCAAGGGGCCTGGAACAACCATCACATCCAAGTAAATCCCCTCTGCAGACAGAGGCGATCCCTACTAGCCTAGACCGGGTCTAGCAACAATCGTTCACACTATAGTGTAGGTTCCTAATTGCAGATAAACCAACTAGCGATGAATGCTTACCTAGAATCCAACACTGTCGCTCGTAGAGAAGGTAGCGCTCCCGTTCCTTAGCTCTGGCAGATCACACTCCCCACGATCTCCGTGATTGGACACCTGCACACGCAAGAAAAAAAAAAAACAAAAGCGTAAAATCCATTGCATACACCTATATGTCAGTCAGAGAAGACATAACTCATGATCATTATCAAGAACAAGAGTGGAACCATAACCATTAGTCGGTAAATCCAGATTGAAATCCAAGGGGCCTGGAACAATTTGTTGTGGAGGTAAATCCCCTCTACGGACAAAGGCGATCCCTACTAGCCCAGACCAGGTTTAGCAACAATCGTTCATGCTATAGTGCAGGTTCCTAATTGCAGATAAACCAACTAGAGATGAAGGCTTACCTGGAATCCAACGTTGTCGCTCGTAGAGAAGGTAACGCTCCCGTTCCTTAGCTCTGGCAGATCACAATCCCCACGATATTCGTGATCGGACACCTGCACACGCAAGAAACAAAACAAACGCTATCGTAAAATCCAGTGCATACGCCTATATGTCAGTCAGAGAAGACATAACTCATGATCATTATCAAGAACAAGAGTGGAACCATAACCAATAGTCTCTTATCATTAATCAATCAAAAGAAGAATACAACCATAGCTCTGATGCTGAATTCTCCTGTGGAGGGTCGTCAGCAAAAAGCATCTTGATAAAGCCTGTTAGGGATGGGACAAACCTCTCTCTTCGGATGTCTCGACAAGGATCTCCTTGCTTGGATTTGGCCTTAAGGGAATGGATCAAAGCTCTTGCAGCATTAGGCTCTTGGGAACTTGGAGACTAGCTTGCAAATGATATGAGACAGATTTTATAGATGGAGGAAGGGGAGTTGGGATCCCTATAATCATGGGATTGGCCCTATCCTCAAGGAAGCTTCCATGAGAGGTGGCAAACCACTTCCTCTACATGGAGATCCGGAGCCAAACCTCCCAACTCAAATTAGATACCAGTTCTTGGATTAGTTAGGATGAAACTTCCGCCATTTATTTTTTTTAAACACTCCTTAAAATGGCTGGTGCGAGTGCGACTCTGGGACAGAGCGCCAATTGGCACGCCCTCTTTGAAGGATATCCCCCATTAGCGTGGGTAATGAACTGGCTACCCGCGCCAATGCAAAAATGGGTGTTTTTTGGGTTTTTCACAAGGAGTTGTCTTCAGGGCAATGAGAGTACATGTTTAGGGTAATGCCATGAAAGTGTTTTCAAGTTATCTCACTGCTCACAGGTCATGGAATAAGCCCTCCAATTGTGCAAGATGGGGAATTGTAGGGACGGTGACAAACTGCTGTGTAACATATGCCCCCTAAAGCATGAGGCCCGAGAGAGAGAGAGAGGGGTGAAATGCTTTACGAGAACGTGTCCAACTGAAAACACAGCGATCGGAAAACCTGCGTAGAGAAATACAACTGATGTCTCAAATACATGATATATACGTGGTATGGGTGCAGCCGTCCATAATAGAGTATGTAATAACCCAGATCCGAGGCATGGACGTAGCCATCCAGTGAGGATCGGTAAATAGAATCAGGTATGGTCGCAGCCATCCAATCAGTGAGTCATGTAACTAATCATGATAATCCACAAAATCACAGCCTGGATCGAAACAAACAAGAATCCAGTGTCTTGCGCTCCATCTCGACTCGAAAAAAGTACAAGTTCAAGCATGCAAATAAGCGACCTGAAGTTGAACATGCAAGAACATCGTTTGATTACCAGCCAATGATGAAAGCTGTTAACAGATGCAAGAGGTACCACCATTAATGCTAATGGTCCTCAAGGTACTACAGGTACAATCTATGGCATGTGAACAATGAGTTGACGTCGAACACCCGCAGAATCACTCGATCGGAGGCCAATGATGAAAAAATCACGTCGAATGCGAAGAACCTACCATTGAGGCATGCAGGCTCTAAGGTACCAGAAGGGAGTCTCTAGATAATCTTCCTAGATAATGAGCTGAAGTCGACAGGAAGTGACCTTGATCGAAGGTGGGCCATTGTGTTTCCCACATCATCGACGCGAGACAGAGGAACGTAATGTTTTTGTGAATCATGATCTGATGAGAATCAGAGGAAGGCTGAAACTTGCAGAGGTCAACTTCTCTTGAACATCTGAACGGCACGACAATGAGCTTGGTAGTATTTGAGATCAACGGATCAGAGGTCATGGTGACTAGGCAAAGAGTATATGAGAGGTCAAAAGGATTACCCAAACCCACGGAGGCAAGTGGAAAACAAGATGAGATGTCCCCAACCCAACACGAATGTAGACAAGTGCCATGTTCAAGAGCAACATACTGTCGACACGACAATGATTCTGGTTCCATTTTTCCCCACCATTTCTGGCGAGTACCCCAATTATTTTTGATAACAAGCTTGAAGGGGGATAGCATATGCTTGTAATATACGTTCATCCTTTGGACGAATCCATCCTAGTACATTTAACGAGCCCTAGGAAGGAGCGACTCGAATAACGTCATTACGACTAAATCCAATGTCATCAGGGTTTAACGAGTCTGACAAAGGAAGAACTCAGCGTCTTTTCATGTTTAGAGAGTTTGAAAAGACAGCAAAAAAGTAAACTCCAACAGTCCCTTTTCATAAATAGTTTCTCAGACCCGAAAAGGTAGAAAACTATGTCTAAGGAAACCTCCTAGTCGTGATAGGCTAGGGTATTCATTTTTCGTAAATAATCTATCCCAGCCCGAAAAAGGGGTAAATGTATACTGGGTAGATGTCATTTCGGGGCCACCTTAATGAGATCGAAACAACAAGGGCCTTGGCAATCTTTTCATGTTTAGAGAGTCAGAAAAGAGCTAAAAGTTGACTCCTCCTGGAGGAACGAGTGGTATAAAGGGTAGCAACTGGTTCCGGTAATGGTGGAACTCCTCAAAACAAGTAAAGGTTAAGAGGCTGGCTAACAAGACCACTCGTCGCAACGGTTCCTCAGGAACGGGTAAAAAAAATAAGTGAAGGCATATGATCGGCCAAGCAGATAGTGACGATGGAATGAGAAAACCAAGGCTCATCTGGCAAAAATAGGCTGATAAAATGGCAATCACCAAAGGTAAAATGGGAAATGTTTCATTTTTACACAAGCTTGAAATCAGGAAACTTTGTTTGAAGTTGGTTTCATTTTTACAGAAGCTTGAAATAAAGATAAACTATGCTTAAAAGAGTAAGCATGCCCCCAGCATGGTGACTCAATTTGAGGTACATGCCCCCCAAGCTTCAGTCCATATGAAAGGAAGATGGAGTGAAGGTTCAAGTTACAAGATCAAGAGAAAGACTCTACTGGGATTTTACGAGAACTTATCAAAGACTCGAATTGAATAGGAAATTGTTTCATTATTTTAACAAGGTTGACACATTAAAATAACTATCCTTGGACACCCTTGTTTCAATTTTTAAGGAGCTTGACACAAGACAAGGAACTCTGCTCCAAAGAGCTTGTTTCATTTTTTAAGGAGATTGACACAAAAAAACGAACTGTGCTCCGAATTCCTTGTTTCATTTTTTAGGGAGCTTGACACAAGACAAGGAACTCTGCTCCGACAACCTGCTTTAATTTTTTAAAGAGCTTGATAGGAAGGGAACCATGCTCTTCCTACCTCATCATAATGAACAAGAAGTCATCGCTTCCAAGAGTTCTACTCTTGATGGAAGGAAAACATCCTAGAAGTTAGGACCCAATGCTCCCAGCACGCGATGCACAACGGCATCATCACTGAGTACAGACACAGGGTAGGTAGCCAAATAGTTGACCTGTGGTGGGGCAGATACAACGGGTGCATAAAAACTAGGAAGGGATGATGGCGGGCCAGCTACCACATCAGGACCAAAGAACGAAAGGTGATCAATGGTCACAATTCGTCCTTCATGTGGAAAACAGACCACATGAAAAAGGGAGGAGACAAGCGCTCCCATGGCATAGGTGTAATCACACCCCAAAAGAATATTGAAATCCAAGGGGACTGGAACAACCATTGCGTCCATATGGACGGTTTTACCTCCCAAAGTAATAGGTAACCTTGGAAGGATCCCTAATGGTTGACTCGTTCTTCTGTTAAGAGCCAACAGATTCGGTGTAACAGGCGCAAGTGGTGGCGAGCCAAAAGCTTGCCAAGTAGTTGAGGATAGAACACTAACGGACGCGCCTTCGTCTATAATGGTGCTGGGTACAACCAGACCAAAGTCCTGTACCGTTATCTCGAAAGGCACATAAGACGGAAGGCGGTATCCTGTAAACCGACTCCAGTCAAAGGAAGAGACCAAACTACTTGGAGGGGCTACCATTGAACTAAGATGGTCTTCCCCTGGTGTTACGGAAGAAGAAGAAGGATTTTCCACAACCTCCATCTCGAAGGCAGGAGGAGTATCCTCCGGGACCTCCATCACGGGAGGCAGAGGAGCAGCTTCTTGAGGTATAGGGACAGGAGAATCTTTCTCCAAGTCTGAAGAATCTGAAGAAACCAGAAGGACATAGGGGGTGTGAGATCCACTCTCAATGGAAAAGACTTGGTGTACCGCAGATGGGGCTAGCTCAACCAATCCCACGACCAATGGTTGGTTGGGAATGGATTCCTAAGTTTGGATTTCCGTGGGAGTAGGATCGACCAAGGATGACTCTTGACTAATCATAGGATCAGCTGGCAGAGGACTCAAATAAAGTCATTTATAACCAGCCGGGAGGAATGGTGTAGAAACGGTTGTGTTGTACAAGACTCGCTTGGCTTCATCCATACATGGAGAAAGGTGAATGGCATGGTTCCCTTCACACAACTTACAGGGATTGGTAATCTTACCCTGCTTCTTAGGAGTCTTACCAACACTAGTTGAAGACGTGCCCCCAACCTGACTCCCGGAAGCCAAAGGCAACGGTGGACGACCATTGGACCATACTTCGAGTACCTTGGGAATGCCAGGGAAATCTCGAAGAAGATGATCTCCTATGCACAACATGCAAGGGAACTTGACTTTCCATGGAGGGTTGGAAGGTTTATCAAGAGGAGATGTTTTGGAAGCAATAGCTACAGCCTTAGCCTCTCTCTTATTGGACTTCTTCTTCTTTGTGTTATTCTTCTTCTTCTTAGCCACCTGGTTACTCGAATATAGACTTTCACTAGGTGAAGTAGAAGAGGAGGACGCAGAAACAGGCGAAGAAGGGGAGAGGTCCACCTTGTAATCAACATGATGTTGTTTAGGTGGAGGAACTGATTGAACAATAGCCGAGACATTCGAGACCACAGAGGTTGAAAACAACCAAACAGGAAACCCAACAGTTAACCCAGGAAGGGACAACATTGCCATGTAAGGAGCACCAACATTCCCAAAAGGAGGGAAAGGACCTGGATTCCCATCGGAGGGGATTCCTTGGTTGGTGAACTCCGGAAAATTTGCCATCAGAAACGATCTTCAGAACAACACCCTAAGGAAACTAACTTTAACCAGGAATATTTCGTGGGCAGTTAATTTTTAAATTGAAACAAAACTCTACCGTTTCATGTTGTAAGAGTCGAGAAATAGGCAAAAGGTGACTCTATCACTTTCAAATTGGAAACAAGCATGAAAGGACAAGCGCTTGATGACCTTTTAAAATTTAAAGAGTCAAAAAAGATCGAAACGACTACTCAGGAAGTTTGGGCAAAGGGTGTACCAAATAACCGTGAACTGCAATATACACCTTGGTTTCAAAATGAAAGAGAAATCAACCAAGGACTTAACGTACGTGTAGGCAATCTCCCCGAATGTTGTGTCCGGTGTATCACGGATATAGGGCGGCAGATTCGGCTTCCTATGGATAAAGGATAGAAACGTAGTGGGGTCTCCCTTTATATACTCGACGGTACGAGGAGCACAAGTTCGTACTAGTGCTGTCTAAAGCCAAGAGGAAAACGACAGCTACTAGGTTTAAAGACGCCGAAACACGTCTCTAGCCTAGACCACTAAATGTTGCGTTAATGTTTCAATGCTGCCTTAGTGTAAATTGAGTAAATTTTAATGTTTATATTCAATTACGTTTCAGTTTTCAGGCCCTAGTGAGTGTGATGTCACAAAATCTCCTAAATGCACACTATATGCCACAGTATATCATTTCATTCGATGAAAGCTAACTACGAGAGAGTTGAGAGCTTTTCACACAAAAAAAATGATCAGAAAACAATCAACAAAGCCTCTAATGCAGCTAATGTAACCAAAAAATTTTCTCTCAAAGTCACTAATCACTAATAACACCGAAAATATTTTAATTTGCACTAACTGATCAAAAGAAAAAGAGATTTTTTTAATATTTTCAATGTTTAATAGCAACAAGCACTAAAAAAAATGAAAACTAATGAAGAGAAATTTGAGATACGATAGTAAGGGAGTGAAAATGAGAAAATCACTCAATGAAAAACACGCAATCAGACCTCAAATTGACAAAAAATTCCCTCAAAACCAAAAGAATCCCAAAGACTCAAATGGACAATGTAATCTAGGCCCAAACGAGGCAAAGCGAAATCCGAATGAAGAAGAGAACAAAAACTCAACTAACGCAATAAAGTGATAATCAATCGCTAAACGAATGTAAATAAGCAATCACAAGGTCCACTGAACCGATAGAAACCCAAAACTCCCAAGGGAGGCTCGACACACAAGAGGACCTAGATGCCCTAGGGCCAGAAAGTGAAATCGATGGAAACGGGCAAACAACCAAAGGACGAAGGTCACAGCCAGTCAAACAAGGCTCCAGAACACTCAAACAAGCGAAAAAACAAGGCCAAAGTCACATATCAGTCTCAGAAGGCTCAAAACACAGAAAACCCTAATACCTCACAGGATTGGCATGACTGTGAGGCTGAAATTAGTGCCTGAATGGAATTGGTGCGGGTGATACACAAGAAACCTGCGCCAATGGGCGCGACTGTCAAGCTGAAAAGTGCGCCAGTAGAGTTAACTATGGGAAAAAATAAAAAAGAGAAGTCCAGACACAGACCAGTGATGACAAGGCCAAACAAAAGCCAAACAAACAAAAAAACAAACCAAAAGAGCTGACCAAGCAAGCAAGGTCAAGAATCAACCGAAAAGACAAGACGACACTCCAAGCGTTTAGTTCATAAGCTAAACTGGAGATTGACTGAAGCAACATTGATCTACTTTGCTAATGCAGAGCAAAAGCGTTTCGAAGGCTATCTGGCTAACTTCAGGCTCTGTCTGTAGCTTACAAAGCAGAACAATAATAAGCCAACGATCCCCAGTGGAGTCGCCAATTTGTTGTGGAGGTAAATCCCCTCTGCGGATAGAGGCGATCCCTACTAGCCCAGACCGGGTCTAGCAACAATCGTTCACGCTATAGTGCAGGTTCCTAATTGCAGATAAACCAACTAGCGATGAAGGATTATCTGGAATCCAACGCTGTCGCTCGTAGAGAAGGTAGCGCTCCCGTTCCTTGGCTCTGGAAGATCACAATGCTCACGATCTCCGTGATCGGACACCTGCACATGCTAGAAACAAAACAAATGCAAGCGTAAAATCCAGTGCATACAACTATATGTCAGCCAAAGAAGACATAACTCATGATCATTATCAAGAACAAGAGTGGAACCATAACCAATAGTCGCTTATCATTAATCAATCAAAAGAAGAATACAACCATAGCTCTGACGCTGAATTCTCCTTCGGAGGGTCGTCAGCAGAACGTGTCTCGATAAAGCCTGTTAGGGATGGGACAAACTTCTCTCTCCGGATGTCTCGACGATAATCTCCTTGCTTGGATTTGGCCTTAAGGGAATGGATCAAAGCTCTTGCAGCATTAGGCTCTTGGGAACTTGGAGACTAGCTTGCAAATGAGATGAGCAAGCTTTTATGGATGGAGGAAGGGGAGTTGGGATCCCTATAATCATGGGATTGGCCCTATCCTCAAGGAAGCTTCCATGAGAAGTGGCAAACCACTTCCTCTATATGGAGATCCGGAGCCAAACCTCTGAACTCAAATTAGATACCAGTTCCTGGATCAGTTAGGACGAAACTTCCACTATTTATTTTTAAAAAACACTCCTTAAAATGGCTAGCGCGACTGCGACTCTGGGACAAAGCACCAATTGGCGCACCCTCTTTGAAGGATTTCCCCCATTGGCACGGGTAATGAACTGGTTACCCGCGCCAATGCAAAAAGGGGTGGTTTTTGGGTTTTTCACAAGGAGCTGTCTTTAGGACAATGAGAGTACATGTTTAGGGGAATGTCATGAAATTGTTTTCAAGCTATGTCACTACTCACAGGTCACGGAATAAGCCCTCCAATTGTGCGAGATGGGGAATTGCAGGGACGGTGACAAATTGCTATGTAACAATAATGGAGGAAGAGTTTCTCCCTTGTTTCTATACCAAGATTATTCATCTGTAATGGCTATTTTTATAAGAATTTAAACTATGGCTTTGTATCTCATTATAATTTCAGAAATGGGTTCATTGTCTACACATGTTTTCTCTATATGTTAGATGTTTATTTTATATGATTACACAGTTCCTTCTCTTCGATTATCAATAGTTCTTCCCAGGAACTAAGTACTTAATTTCATAGGCTGATAGAAATAACTCTTCTCCTTCTTCATATATACTATTAATCTTAAGTTAATATCTTGGAAACTTGTACAAAATTTTATTTCCAACAATTAATAAATCTTTCACCTGTAGGTGTAATAGAGGCTACCTTCAATTTACATAAACTACTTTTGACTCATTTTTTTTCCCTTCCTGTTTAATCTATACACTATTCCTGCATTGTTAAAATACAACACAAGTATTTAAAATACATCTTTAGGGATAAAATCCTATGTGCACTTAATGTGGGTACTCACATCTATTCAAGCATATGCATACTTTATTGTAGTTTTGGAAAGGGTTATTATCACTTAAATACATAGGTGTACTTAATGTTCTTCCCCTATATTTTCTAGCAAAATATTTCATATTATTTTTCCATAAGTTAATGTTCAGCATAGACTATAATAGAACGATTATCTATTCTAGAACTTCTAGTTTTCTATACATTGTACATATATAAAATTTCACCTGTTAAAGTCTCATTTTATTTTTTTTTCCTATATCACAGGGTTTTAGTCTAATAAATGAAAGTATTTGGATGGAATTTACTTTCTAAATTTCAAAGTACTTAAGATGCATGTTCATATCAGCCATAATAGAGAATTTGTCAGTTATCTTCCTTCCAGTCTTCTGTCCACAGTGCTGATATAAAATATATCTATTAACATTTAGCTTTAATTTGCAGACTTTGGTTAAATACATATATATACATGCAAATTTCTAAAGGAACTGTAACTATTTTAACACTATGCAGTCTTCTTTCATGGCATGTTCATATAAACTGTCACCTTTATTTACATTATCATTGCTATTTAAGTAATTCATGTATGCTGTAGTCAATTATACTTTCACCTGTATAATTTTATGTCTATAACACATAACCTTATTAGATTATATCATTACCTAAATGAAACAGGTTTAAAGTATGTCTAGTTTCAATTATATCTGTTACATGTAAGGGTATCCTTCTTTCTTTTCATATATGCAACAGTTATTTTATTAGTCCAGAAGCAGATTAAAGTTAAACAAATAAATCATCTTTGGGGTAAGTTGTATCCTCAGATTTAAACCAAAATTGGTTTAGAGACTCTGATGGATTCTCCCCAAAGATTTTATTCCTACAACTATACAGATTTGAGAGGATTAATTTCTTCTACACAGTTATATTAAATGTAGGGAATAACAACTTCAAAATTTTAATCTAACATAACATCTATAACCATTAACCATATTGCACCATAACAGGTACTTTAACCATTCATAGAACTTATGAGCATACCAGTTCTACAATTGACCAACCTCCCAACCTTAGAGTTCTTCTGTGCTCTAGAACTCACCCCCGAGCTGAGAGCATCTCCTAGAATAGACCAACCCCAATCTTTTTTGGAGTAGCTTGTTTAAGCTTATGCTCCCCAAAGCCTGTTTCTAATTCTGCATCCAGAATTACAGGATGATTTTATTCTTGTTTGCCTAGGCTTCCCTTATTTAGGTACTTTTAAAGCTTCTTTATGCTTTTCCAGCTTCTTACCTCTTCCCAACTACTCTCCACCTCATTGGGGAAATCTATATTTTTCCTCAAAAATCGAAATTAGAATTAAATTCTTTCAATGATTTTTGAAAGATTTTTGGGGAAAGTCTTAGCCTCTTTCCATACTTCATGGATTTGGAAAGTGATCTCAAAAGTCTCATTTGGTCAATATGCACAGAAATATTTTATTTATTTTTCATAATTAAATAATTAATTACACCCACACAATAATTATCCATTGGGGTCCACCCCCTTTGGATTGAAGTTCAAATGTCTAACTTGAAAACATAAAACTAGGGGTGTTACATATTCCCCCTCTGAAAACAAACACTATCCTCGATGTTAACAACTAACTACTAGAGTTCATTTTGAAAATAGATATGGATATTTTTCCATCATCTTAGCTTCTCTTTCCCATGTAGCTTCTTCAGCAGTAAAGTACTTCCACTTCACCTTTACTATTGCTATTGTTCGGTTTCTCAATTCAATTTATTCCCACTCCAATATTTGAAGTAGCTCTGGAAGGAACTCCCATTTTGGTTCCACCTATATCACATTCCAATCAACAATGTGAGAATCATCATGTACATATATTTTTAATAACGAAACATGAAACACATCATGAAATTTAACATGGGGCGGTCGGGCTAGTTTATAAGCCACTAGTCCCACCCTTTCTAACACCTCAAAAGGCCCACAATATCTAGGAGCCAATTTTGCACAACTTCCAGTATAAAGTGTGCTCTTTTTCGGTTTAATAAGTAGGTATACATGATCACCCACTCTGAACTCTGGAAGCACCCTCTTCTTATCATCATAGTTTTTTTGTCCATCTTGTGATATCTTGATATTTCTTTGTATTTGTTTGACAATCCTTTCCATTTCTTGTAAATTATCTGGCCCCAATACTAGCTTATCTTCAGGTTGGCTCCAACTTAAAGGAGTACGACACTTCCTTCCATAGAGTGCTTCAAATGGACTCATTTTGATGGAGGATTGATAGTTGTTTTTTGAGAAAATTCAACTAAATGCATGTAGTCTTCCCATTTTGATGGCCTATCCATCACATATATTATCATCATATCCTCCAAAATCTAATTTTTTCTCTCTGTTTGACCATCTGTCTAAGGGTGATAGGCAGTACTAAAATTTAGTTTAGTGCCCATGCCCCCAAACAGACCTTTCCAAAATGCTGTTGTGAACTTAGCGTCTCTACCTGAAACAATCATCTTTGGGACCCCGTGTAGCCCTACTATTTCTTTTAGGAACACATTTTCTAGTTGGGTTGTCCCAAAAGTAGATTTTACCGGTATGAAGTGTGCAACTTTTGTTAAAGTGTCTACCACTACCATCACTGAATCATGCTGGTACATTGTTTTGGGTAACCCGGTTATGAAATCTATAGAAACAGTGTCCCATTTCCATTCTGCAATTGGCAAGGGATTTAAAAGACCAGCTAGGTGCTGATGTTCCACTTTCACTAGTTGACATTCCATGCATCTAGCTAAATAGTCTGCTACATCCTTTTTCATTCCTGGCTAAAAAAAATTATTTTTCAAAGCTGTTAGCATTTTCTGATATCTAGGATGTCCTGAATATGGATGTTTATGATATTCATCTAGGATCTCTTTTTTCAAGGACTCTACATTGGGGATATACAATCTGTTTTTATAGCAGATCAGCCCTTTCTGGTTTTGGGTGTATTCAGCCATTTCTTTCTTTAGGATTTTCACTTATAGATTCCCATATTTTGGATCTTGATCTGCTACCTTTTCAACTAGATCTTCTAAATCAAAACTAGCACTACTCCCAATGTTGCTTATGTTTTGGCAAGAATTTCTACTTAGTGCATCATAAATTTTGTTTTCCCTCCCTTTGATATGTTTTATGTCCATATAAAATTCACTTAGAAAATACAGCCATCTGGCTTGTCGAGAATTCAAATCTGTTTGAGAAAAGAAATACTTGAGACTAATATGATCAGTCATCAATGTAATTTTTTTTCCAAGAAGATAGTGTCGCCACATCTTCAAGGCATGAATTACAGGAGCCAATTCTAGATCATATACACTGTAATTTTGTTCATGTTTCTTAAGTTTTCTAGATTCGTATGCAATAACAGAATTTTCTTGCAACAAAACTCCTCCCAATCCCTCTCTACATGCATCAATATACACAACAAACTCTTGGTCAGGATCTGTAATCTTCAGTATAGGGGCTGTAGCGAGTTTTAATTTTATTTGTTCAAAATTGTTTTGGCATTTTTCAGTCCACTCAAATTTGGTGCCTTTTCTCTATAGTGAAGTTATGGGATATGCTATTGTAGAAAATCTTTCCACAAATCTTTGATAATAACCTGCAATTCCCATAAATTATCTCACTGCTGAAACATTCGTTGGAACTAGCCATTCTCTAATAGCCTTTATTTTTGCAGGGTCAACAGCCAATCCTTGTTCAGAAATAATATGCCCCAAGTATTGAATCTTGTCTTTATAAAATTCACATTTACTAAATTTGGCATATAACTGGTTTTCTTTCAACGTTCGCAAAAATATCCTTAAGTGTTCTTTGTGCTCTTCCTCACTTTTTGAATAAACCAGAATATCATCGATGAACACTAGTACGAATTTATCCAAGTACTTGTTCGAAACGCTTTTCATTAAGCACATAAAAGTGGCAGGGGCATTCATCAACCCAAAAGGTAGGACTACAAATTTGTAGTGACCATACCTAGTTCGAAATTTTTTTTACTAATATCTTCCTCCTTAATTCTGAGTTGGTGATAACCAATCCTCAGATCAATATTAGAAAATACTGAAGCCCCTCTTACCTAATAAAAAAGGTCATCAATTCTGGGCAATGGGTATCTATTTTTTATTGTTAACTTATTTAGCTGACGATACTCAATGCACATTCTAAAGGTTCCATCCTTATTTTTCATGAGCAGCACCAGTGCTCCCCAAGGAGACATACTCAGTCTGATATAACCTTTATCCAAAAATTCTTGCAATTGCATTTTCAAATCCACGAGTTTAGGGAGGCTCATACGATAAGGGGCTCTAGAAATGGGTGTTTCTCCTGCCACCAAATCGATGGAAAATTCAATCTCTCTTTTGGGAAGAAGATGAGGAATCTCATCTGGAAAAACTTCCTACACTCTTACCACTAGCAGAGTGTCCAACAAGTTTTTTTCAGGTTGCTATCCTATTTCTTCAACATGTACAGCATATACTTGATAACCCTTCCTAGTTGTTCATTTTAATTGTAGAGTTGATATTTGTCTTACAGAAATTGGCTTCGGTTTTCCTTTTAGTATAAAGGGTCTCCCTTCCTCATCTATGCAATGTAGATTTTTATCCCAACAGTTCATCATAGCCTTTCTCTTTTCTAACCAGTCCATTCCTATTAGCAAATCATATGAGCCTAAGGGCAAAATGTTTAAATTTACTTCTGTCTGAAAATCATTTAATTTAATTGTTGTTTGAGATAACTTATGAGTTACTTTTCTCTTGGTGCTAGTGGCTAACTGTACCAACCAAGACTGCCAAAATTTTTCAGTCTTAAGATTGCATTTCTCTACAACTTGTGGACTAATGTAACTCAAAGAAGCACCCGGATCAATCAAAACTATAACAAATTGGCCAACAATCTTACCTTCCATCTCGACCATAGTAGCCTGGTGTTCTGCTTGTCGGTTCTCCAATGCTACACTGATAGTGGGTATATTCCTTGCTATATCATTCACTGTGGTAGCTTCTCGATCCCTCATAATCATCTGAATATTTCGGTGTGGACAGTCCCTCAACGAATGAGGTTCTCTGCAGCCCCAACATCTCAAAGGCTCCCGCATTTTAACTGTTCCTTCCTTCTTATTATCTCCATCTATTAGTTTTGACCCAACTTGGGACTGAGCAGTTTGACTTTCTTTTGGTTTATTAAATTTTTTCAGCTGATGATCCCTACCAAAGTTCTTCAAGTAAGCTGGTTTCTATTTCTTTCCTTTGAATTCACCCTTTTTTACCCTACTTTTCCCATGCTCACCCTTTCCTTTAAACTGCTGGTAGCATAATCTAGCTTTCCTCACCGCTTCATCCATAGTTTTTGGATTATCGAACTCTATTTTCTCCTTGTACACCACAGGCAAATAGTTTAGAAACCTTTGTACCTTTGCCTTCTCTTCATGAATATAAGGAACATACCTTAACAGATTTGTAAACTTGGTGACAAACTCATCTATGGTGAGCTGTCCCAGTCTGAGTTCATGGAACTCCTTTGCTTTATCATCATAATAATGTTCGCTCAAATAGCGGTTTTTAAACTTGACTTGGAAATCTTCCCAAGTCATTGTTTTTTCATCAATGGCATGGACCATTTTTGTCTCCTCCCACCACAAGGTAGCCTTACCCTGCAACTGGTGGATAGCTAATCTAGCCTTCAGATTTCTCTCGTATTCATAGACCTAGAAATACTTTATCATATTCAACAACCATGCCTCAGCATCTTCCTCCTTCTCCCCATCATAGGAGGGAGGCTTAATTTTTTGGAATTCCCCCTGTAATGCCTTTCTATGTTTAGAATGATGTCTAGTAATGTCATCTTCCTCAAAATCATCAGATAAATTGCCTTTCTTCCTCTTTCTGGAACCTTCACCTTCCTGGCTGTTCTGCGAAGTCAGTTCTCTTATGATCTTTCGCTGCTCCTCACTGGCTAATGACAGCCTGTCATTTTGGCTTCTTAACTCAGCTATCTCCCATTGCAACCCATGCAACATAGCCATCAAAGGAGCATTGGGATCTGGCGTGTTATCTTCATCACGCATATCAACATAAATTTCATTTCTTCAACCATTGACTTTTCAGTTCCAGGACAACTGTACACTAAACAACATCAGTAACAAAAAAAAAAAAAAATCAACAAAATATAATTTATACAGTGAGCACAACAATAGCCCAATTTTTCTAACATGAGATCTGATACCATTTGTAAAGTCTCCCACTTCCCACAAATTTTTTTTTCATATATATAAATTACTTTCACCTAGTGGTAATTTTCTTATTAACTTTCACCTTCAACATTTTTAAATAAACTTCTCAATCATAATGAATATAATGCTCTCTTCTAATACTCCATATAATCATATGGTTATTATTTTTTCCAATATAGATCTTCCACTTTATCACTATTATTAAGAGGCAACATATTTGTTTATATATATATATATAAATATATATTGCATATTTATAATGTAAGTATTGCATATAACCATATGGTATTATTTTGTTTTGCCCTTATAAACGTCGGACTTATAGTTTGTGATGGTCCTCATGGCTTTCTCACATTATCTCTTTGTCTTGTAACACCATATATATATTAAGTTTTTTTTTAAATAATGAACCATTATAATTAACACCCCTTAACTTCCTTTCGACATTTGAGAAGATCACTTATGGATCGCTTTGAAATTCGTGAACTGACAACATTGATTCGTAGTATCTTCGTATTGTATGATCTTGACGTTTTATCAGGGTTTCAGCCCACAATTCTTACGGTTCTAAGTTATTGTGGTTTTCAAAATCTTTGGTATACGTTTACGTCTTTCTCATTTATGGCAATAAATCTCTGTTATTAATTACATTTTCCTCCACTTGACGTTTCTTGAACTCTCGGCCATGAGTCATCGATCCATTGTGGAGCTTTCTGATGCATGCCATCTATAGGATTGAGATGCTTGAGGGTATCGTCCGGACTCCTGGTACTTAAGGTTCACTTTCTCATGCAAAGTATTCATTTTATTCTCTGCAGAGTGGTGTTTAGTTCTGGTTCTATTTTCCAGGTTTGTTCCTATGTCGACAATGCAACTTCTACGAGTTCTTCCACAACGCAGACGTTCACTACCTCTCTCTCTCTGTAAGACTTACCTCTGATATTTATCCCATTGTTATAAAGCTAGTCTATACATGTATATTCTTTCCTCTTGGAAGGTCGAGCTCTGGTTTCCTTCTATTTTTAACTAAATTTTCTTCGTTCTGAATGTAAGTTGGTTTTATGTTGTTGGTTCACATACCCTGATAGGGTAATGGCATTATTAAAATTTTCATTCAGACGCATATGTATTATTGCAGAGTTCATTTCGAATCTCTTGTGGATACTTTGTGGAATTTATTTGAATTGTTAGTTTTGAGCATCTTAAGTTCTGAGGGGCGTAATAAAATGTCATTTTGTCCATTGATATGATCTTTAAATGGTTCCTCGTTGATGTGTTTAAGGGAAGTATTTCGATTCTTCTTGAATTGAATTTCCCATCGTAATTGATAGGTTAGGTTTTGCAATTCGGCTTCATGAAAGACTTCCACGCACGGCCATTCTCAGAGGTAACTCCTCTTGGGTTTGAATTTTTTTATGAATACGTTTTTCTTATAATAACAATCCATAGCACTTTCACATCTATTCATGTCATTTTGTTTGACCAAGACTCTTATCTATTCAGCGTTGATATGAGTACCACTCAGGTAACTATCCCTCATTCCTCGCAAGTATATCAAGTCATTGCCATTGAATTTTTTTTTTTTTTTTTTGTAACACAGTTGAAAATTTTATCGTATTTACTTGCACAGGTATCGTCACATTTTGCCTCTGTTCACGAACTCATTTATACGACTATTCGACCTTTTCACGTAGGCGATCTGATTTAATATTTTCTCTGGTAAATCAAGCTACCCTTCACTCGGACATCCTTAGAGGTCTCGAGAGGGTTTCATCATTTAGTCCTCATATTCAGATCTTGCCTCTGCATTAATTGCAATTAGCGAGTTTGCCATAGCATTGTTTTTATGACTGATATGCTCATTTTTTTACGACTTTGGACTTTTTTACTGCATTAAAAATATATTTTAATTCATATTTTTGTTTGTTTTGACATACAAATCCTGTTCAGATTTGATTTATAATGGAGGAAGATTTTCTCACTAGTTTCTATACCAGGAGTATTCATCTCTAATGGCTATTTTTATAAGAATTTAAACTGTGGTTATGTATTTCATTGTAATTTTAGAAATGGGTTCATTGTCTACACATGTTTTCTCTATATGTTAGATGTTTATTTGATATGATTACACAGTTCCTTCTCTTTGATTATCAATAGTTCTTCCCAGGAACTAAGTACTTAATTTCATAGGCTGATAGAAATAACTCTTCTCCTTCTTCATATATACTATTAATCTTAAGTTAATATCTTGGAAGCTTGTAACAATTTTTATTTCTGGAAATTAATTAATCTTTCACCTGTACATGTATTAGAGGCTACCTTCAATTTACATAAGCTACTTTTGACTCATTTTTTCCCTTCCTATTTAATCTATACACTATTCATGCATTGTTAAAATACAACACAAGTATTTAAAATACATCTATAGGGATAAAATCCTATGTGCACTTAATGTGGGTACTCACATCTGTTCAGGCATATGCATACTTTATTGTAGTTCTGGAAAGGGTTATTATCACTTAAACACATAGGTGTACTTAAGGTTTTTCCCCTATATTTTCTAGCAAAATCTTTCATATTATTTTTCCATAAGTTAATGTTCAACATAGACTATAATAGAATGAATATCTGTTCCAGAACTTCTGGTTTTCTATACACTATACATATATAAAGTTTCACCTGTTAAAGTCTCATTTTATTTTTCTGTCTTATATCACAGGGTTTTAGTCTAATAAATGAAAGTCTCTGGATGGAATTTACTTTCTAAATTTCAAAGGTCTTAAGATGCATGTTCATATCAGCCATAATAGAGCATTTGTCAGTTATCTTACTTCCAGTCTTCTCTCCACAGTGCAGATATAAGATATATCTATTAACATTTAGCTTTAATTTGCAGACGTTGGTTAAATACATATATATACATGCAGATATCTAAAGGAACTTTAACTGTTTTAACACTATGAAGTCTACTTTCATGGCATGTTCATATCAATTGTAACCTTTATTTACATTATCATTGCTATTTAAGTAATTCTTGTATGTTATAGTCAATTATACTTTCACCTGTATAATTTTATGTCTATAACACATAACCTTATTAGATTATATCATTACCTAAATGAAACAGGTTTAAAGTATGTCTAGTTTCAATTATATCTGTTACATGTAAGGGTATCCTTCTTTCTTTTCATATATGCAATAGTTATTTTATTAGTCTAGAAGCAGATTAAAGTTAAACAACTAAATCATCTTTGGGGTTACATGTATCCTTAGATTTAAACCAACATTGGTTTAGAGACTCTGATGGATTCCCCCCACAGATTTTATTCCTACAACTATACAGAGTTGAGAGGATTAATTTCTTCTACATAGTTCTGTTAAATGTAGGGAATAACAACTTCAAAATTTTAATCTAACATAACATCTATAACCATCAACCATATTGCACCATAACAGGTACTTTAACCATTCATAGAACTTATGAACATACCACTTCTGCAATTGACCAACCTCCCAACCCTAGAGTTCTTCTGTCCTCCAGAACTCACCCCCGAGCTGAGATCATCTCCTAGAACAGACCAACCCCAATCTGTTCTGGAGTAGCTTATTTGAGCTTATGCTCCCCAAAGCCTGTTTCTAATTCTACGTCCAGAATTACAGGATGTTTTTATTCCTGTTTGCATAGGATTCCCTTATTTAGGGACTTTTAGAGCTTCTTTCTTCTTTTCAAGCTTTTTACCTCTTCCCAACTACTATCCACCTCATTGGGGAAATCTAGATTTTTCCTCAAAAATCTAAATTAGAATTAAATTCTTTCAAGGATTTTTGAAATATTTTTGGGGAAATTCTTAGCCTCTTTCCATACCTCATGGATTTGGCAAGTGATCTCAAAAGTCTCATTTGGTCAATATGCACAAAACTATTTTATTTATTTTTCATAATTAAATAATTAATTACACCCACACAATAATTATCCATTGGGGTCCACCCCCTTTGGATTGAAGTTCAAATGTCTAACTTGCAAACATAAAACTAGGGGTGTTACAGATGAAATATTCAAGAGAGAAATTTTAAGGCTGCATGGTATTCCGAAGACAATTATCTTAGACAGGGATGTTAAGTTTACATCAGCATTTTGGAAGACTCCGTTTATGGGTCTGGGGACACAGATAAACTTTATTAAAGCTTATCATCCCCAAATAGACAGTCAAATAGAGCAAGTAAACCAAGTGTCAGAAGACATGTTGTGCATGTATGTGATGCAATAGCCAACCAAATAGGAAGACTATTTGCATCTTGTTGAATTTTCTTACAACAATGGTTATTAGGAGTATGTTAAGATGAGTCCTTTCGAGGCCTTGTATGGGCAGTAGTGTCGCACACCCATAAATTAGAGCAGCCTCGAAACAAAATTAATGTTAAGACCAGATATGATGGCTAAAATGGAATGAGAAGTAAAGAAGAGAAGAAAAAATTTAAAGGCTGGACAAGATCAGCAGAAGATCTATGCAGATAAAAAGAGGTCTTATCGGGAATTCGAATTTGGGAGACCATGTGTATGTGAGGATCAAACCGAAGAGGAGTACCTTGCAGTGGACCTCTTGTGCCAAGTTGGCTCCTAGGTTCTGTTGACCCTTCCAAATTTTGGAAAGGGTAGGACCTGTGGCCTATCGACTAGCTTTACCTAGTCACATCCGGGTACATAATCTATTTCATGTGTCCCTGTTGAAGAATTATGTGCATGATTCGAAGCACGTAATTCATTGGAAAAATATTCAAGTAGGATATAATTAAAAATCCTAACTTTAAATATGATTTCTATATGATAATTTGATAAGGAACTTTGTTGTTTGTAGGTAGAGTCGGACAACAAGTTTCTGGTCGAGCTGCAACACATACTTGACCGAAGAGAAATTATGCTCCGAAAGTGAGTCATCACCTAGGTTAAAGTGCAGTGGATGCACTTCGGCCCAGATGAGGCCACTTGGGAGGATGAAGGGTTTGTGCGCGAGGCTTACCCAGAGCTATTTTCTAAGCTAGAGTAAAACACCGAGGATGGTGTTACTTCCAGGGGGAAGTTGTGACAACTGAATTTACTGTTAACTAGTTTATTAACTAGTTAAATGTCTTTTATTATTTGTTAAGGAAAAAGAATGAGACAATTATTACTTTTCTAGAAAATTTATATTTCTTTTTAAATTGTGAATAATAAAAATTAGTTAAAGAAAGTAAAAGTTCAAAGGTTGTTGGTAAATGTTTCGAAGAATTGAAAGGTGGTTGGACAATTTTAACATTTACCTGCTCCTATGGGGATAAGAGACTGATCCCAGTGAGGAGTGGGGGTTTTCTTCATGGGAAAAGGAAGGAGTGAGGATTCTTGAGCTGGTAGAGACCAGTGGAACTCACTCAAATATTCCTGAAGTTTTCTGGCAGTGACTGGACTTGGAGTCCTGAGATCACAACAGAAAATCTATTGTCAACCTGTACCTCTTCAGGTGTAGCACATGAGCAAGAGGAGGACATAATAGCCTCTCTTGAAGATTGGGTGGACACCAACAGTCGAATACATTTTTCTGATAAGCATTGTTTATGTAAAATTAACTGGACAGGAAGAATTATTTACAGGTTATCTGTACATAATTAAATATTGTTTAGTTACAGAAGAGAGCTGTATAAATTTTGAACAATATCTTACTTGAGGAAAAGTGACTAGTGTTTTATTTTAGATAACTTAGTACATGCTTGCTACACTTTCTGACTGTTTTTATATTAATTGAAGGTTGTGTGCTACGTAAACTATATAAGAGAATTATTTTATGGTTTGTATGTTACTCAAAGAAAAAATACAACAGATAAATTTAAAAGATAGAATGAGATTCAAGGAAAACTAGAGCACTACACATAGAAATTTTCTTGTGGAGAGATTAGTTTAAATAACATATGGTCAACAAGATTCTTAGATGATAAATACAAGATTTTATAATACAATCAGACCTAACAAGTATAGGAAACAATTATTTCATGCATAACCTTTTGTGGGAAAAGAACTGGAACTTTTTGGAAGAATATGGCTTAAATAGCTAGTACCGAGTAGGCTTTCGGTTCTAGGCACAGGGATGAAACCCTAGCCCAGTACGCGTCACCTTCATCAAACTAAACTATATGCTGACAAGTTGTAGGTGGTCCAGTCACCAGATGATTTTTCCTTATTAAAGAGAGAAATAGATAGAAGATTATGGAAACTGGAGATTTAATTTCTATAAATAAAATAAACCATTTATTTACTAAGTAAGGAGAGAGAAGACCTGAAGGTCGAGCATATACACATGTCTATCCATTCGAAAGAATTATAGGAGGAAAACAAGACAAAAATTTAGAAACTGTTACTCTTAAATGCTGCAAGAAAAACTAACATATTTTCCATTAAACAGTAGACATCTACTGTGCATAAAAGAATATTTTCTTACAATCTAAAGGAAGAATTTGTTTCCAAAAATAAAGAAGAATCTACATTAGAATTTGTTTTCAGTTACAAACTCATTCGGGAGAGGAACCCTATGAAAGAAACCATAGTAAATTCTTATAACTTAAGTTCGGTAAAATTTACACCGCAAAGATAGTGAATGAGAAGACTATCCGAGCCACAAGGGTTGGTCGGAGTTTTTCTCGAATTTCTTTACAATTTTACAAAAGGGAAAAAAATAAGCAAGGCACTCAAGCCAACATTCAACTTTATAAGAAGAGTCGTGTCTGGCTAAACAAAAGCCCCCATGAAAATTAGGAGAACGCCCGAGGCAGATAAGACAATTGGGTCAATGAGCAACATTGAAGTACTTGGAAGGAATTAGTCTCATTAGCCACGAACCCAAGGTAGCTGGCAACTCTCTTTTGACCATACGAAGTTGAATAGCTTATCAATCCAGTAAAATAACTGACCTCTCATCAAAACAATGAGAAAATCGAATGAGAAGGGTTTTCCTTTAAAATGCATTGCGTAATTTATATAAGAAGAACCATAACTCGTAACGAATCAAACCTATAAAAGAAGTATCGATGTGGCATTTCTGAACACTGGAACCCTTCAACATCAAGGAAAAAGAACAGATATTAAGCATGGGGAAACTGTCGAGGAGTTAATACAAAGTAAGTAGGAAAACCATGCGTTAAAGTGGAACAATTTTGGAATCATAAAGGGTTTACCCAAACGAAGAAAAGAGTTGTGGAAGAACGCATGAAAAGGCCTTCAGACAGGGGTGGATCACCATTGGATACACCACAACGGTTGAAGAGAGGACCCTTCTTGCCATGCTGCAATTTCTAAGCTCCCTGTCACGAGTTTAGCTTAGGATTCGGGATGAAGTATGGTTCCGCAAAGCCGAAGCTCAAACCCTTGTTGTGGAAGAAGAAATCTCAGAGGAGCAATGAAGGTGAACCGACACAGAACATCAACAATGAGGATCCAAAGAACAAGAAAATTAAAATCCGCACACTATCGCGTGAGATCTTATACCTATTCCAGAAAATTAATCACTACTACCTATTGCATTTAATTTATCAGTTCATGCCAACAAAGCCTCGATTGAAACAAGTGTTTGGTTAATATATTCCACGGGATGCTGAACATTAAAATCCACATTTCAAAGCCAGAATGGAATGATATACGTATAAACCTTTTAAATTATAACATATGAAACGATAAGCAAATATCGTGGCAAAGGTTAAAACATATAAGCGTAGAATTTTAACGATACATTAAATAGCTAGAATCTTGTTTTAAACCATGAGATTTAGAATTATATGGAGTTGAATATGATTAATTGGAATGTATTATGGTTAGAATTTTATCCAGAGGTTTAAAGTAAAAAATATATATATGTATGTATGTCACAAATTTTTTAAATAATTTTGTATTTCTTAATTTCAAAATTATTATATTAACTTTATATTAAATATTTTTTGTTAATAAATTTCATTATTGATATTACTATCAAATAATACAAATAATGCACCTAGTACTTAGATGCATCCATAGAGAACCAAACATGCATAGGGAGACCTCTTATCATTAGTATCCTATAATATTATATATGGTAAATCACATGGGAGCGCGTATTTATTGAAGATATTGAATATTCTATTTTTTAATTTATATTTTTTATAATTTTAGAATATAATCAAAGAAAAATATATCATTCAATCAATTATAGTTTAAGTATATTTTTTTGTTGCTATGAGGGAAATGAGATTTTTTATTTTGGGAGTTTGTGTTTATTTGGAGATATCATGTTTACATTAAGATAGACTTAGATTTAAATCTATTTGTGAGTGGAATTTGTTGAACATAAAATTTGGAATTTGATTTTCAAAATTTTAATTTAATTATTAATAGTTATAAATTATTTAAAATTTTAATTTAATTATTAATAATTATAAATAAATAACATATATTTAACTTCATTTAATATTTTTTAATACTTGTAATAATATTCATAAATATTTTTACGAAGTAAATATTTTTTTAATTAAATTAATTAATTAAAAAATATTGACATTTATTTATTAATTTATATGACTATTTTAATTATTTATGAGTTATAATTAATAATCATGATAATTTTATTTTAGACTTTAATTAGAATTAGTTTAATAGAACAATAAAGCTGGTCTTTAGGTAGGAAACAAAGTCCGAATAATTTATCATTATTTATGAAGAGATAAAAAATTATAAATATATTTCAATATATATATATATATAACATGGATGTAAATAATAAGTGTTTATTATGATGTATGTTACTCAAATGTTATTACTTAATGTTTGATGGATTACAAATGAACATAAATTAACTTCATTTCATTTCGAGTGCATTATGCTTTGGAAGGCGATGACAACTTCATGGATAGAATTTTTCGAGCCATCCACACGGAGGTACAGTAAGCCCTCCCCATGAAGGTGCACTCGACAATAAATTAAGGTAAACTATAACACACCGAGTTAGATAAGGCTCCAAATTAGATGTCAACTACAACACACTGTTAGATAAGGCTCCAAATTAGATGTCATAAAGAATAATGACTTTATATTTTGAAATATTTGTGACTTTGGATTTTGAAATACTATAAATATTCGTTTGATAAATATGAGCTAAACCCAATATTTTTTTTACATTAAATTTTCAAAAAAATAAAAGTAAACACTTGCACGTTAATAAGTATAATTTAAACTAGAAGAGATCTTAACCAAGATCAATGGTTATTTTGGAAGCTACAAGGCTTGGAAGGATATTTGGGTTGTGACAAATTTTTTGACGTTTCATACAAATGAAGCGAAATATGAACCATGCGAGCACCGATACAGAATTCCTTTTGAGATAGAAGAGAGAGGGAAGATTGTTGGTTTCTTTGGGTCACCTTTTGAGATAGAAGAGAGAGGGAAGATTGTTGGTTTCTTTGGGTCACGTGGAACTCTACTTGATTCAATTTGATTCAATCTGATTGCATATGCCAAGGCCATAATTTATTTATTATTTCGACTAAACTATTTATCTACATCAAACTTAAAACATATTTTTTCTTTTGATAAATATAAAAGTATTAAAATATTTTTATTTTATTTTTCAAAATTTCATATCTCTTCTCAAAGTTTCATATCCCTTAATAGTTATAGTTGTATTGGAAACTTAATATCACATAAGTCCCATTAAGATATTTCATTCATAACCTATATATAATATATGTTACAGTCGAAAAGTATAATTTTTGTTGCAATCTATTAACTAAATGAAGGAGAAATAAACATTCTCCCTAGCACATAAAGGTACAAAGACATTAGAGAAAACAAAGAGAAACTTTAGAGATTTTTTCTTCAAAATTTGTGGGCGCAAAATATGAACCGTTTTTCCTCATTTATTTAACCTTCAATGCTTTCAAAATTATGTTGTTGTTAGTTCAAAATTTGTTTAGGCTTTGAAAATGATGTTACCGCCTAAAATATGATTCTTGGATAGTTTTCTTCAATTAGAAACCATTTTATTTTTCTGATTGGAGCTTCAACATGCTTTATGGAATATTGAATTTGGACCTTTGATTGCATTTCATATTTGTCTTTTGGATTCTCAGCTAATAAATAACTCTTTAAACTCATAAATTGTAATTTATTTCCAATAAAAATTATGAAATTACATGTATTATCCGTTATAACATCCACTTTCTTTTGTGACGCATTCTCGAAAGCAGAGAGCAGGTTGGAGGTCACACAGCTAGATACCCAACAAACTGTGAAGACAATTGTACATGCTTTGGGCACCATTCTTTTCGGGATTCCGTGCACGTACCCCATCTTATTGACTCCGTCAATGAAATAGGCCACGACCATGGAGGTGGTGTGCATTCCATGGCCTTGTGAGTCCCGCACCAAATGGATTTTCACTATCTCTATCAAGGTGCCAAAAGTGGCTTCGTAGTCTTTATAGAAACATCACCCTACTCCAACCAATACAACCACATGAACGTAATAATAACAAGTCATTACATTTCTGCATGAGCAAGGTCTTTAACTAATTTCACAATATATGACCTTTAACATTTAAGATTTATATGGACTTTAGTGGTTTAAACTTATATTAATAAGAGTGTATTAATGGAGACCTTTCTTTTTTGAATTCATTTTATTTATTTCTCAAAATTTAAATAAAAATTAAAGTTGTGTTTAATTCATTAAATTTTATATTTTTGTATTTTTACATCTATGTGAACTATTTGGCTTGAGCACTAATGATTATTCCGTATGATCTACATGTGTCTTTACTAGATAAGTACTATTACTTTTCTTTTAGAGAATTACTTGTGTTCCTGGTAGCTAAAGAACCTTGATATATTTACAATTGAACATTTCACAACACATACTCTCTTTCTCATTCAAAAGAACATGGGTGCAACTCTCTTCTGCTAATTATTTGTCAAGAAAAATATTTAAGTAAATGATAGTTGGGCCATATTTCCATATGCTACTCCTACACCAAATGTTGTGAGCTCTAATTAGAACTTCATATCGGTGAGATCCTCTGTATGTTGACATGATCTAGCACTGTCAGCAGACCCATTTATCCCTAAGTTTTTTTCTATTTTTATCATAAACAAAAGTGTATATTTCAATGAAAAAACCATTTATTTGAAGTGGCTACATAATTTTTATTTTGTTTTATGTTTAAATGGGGTGAAAATGTGTATGTTTATGGGGGAGGGCATTTTTGTGTTGTTTCTATTATCATTATTATCTTAAAATTAACAACTTTAAATAAAAAGAATTCTTATGGAATTATGTTGTTAAATTCAGTGGATAAAACAAATTTATTAAATAATCTTTGAAATATTTTTTAAATTGTGTTAAATATTATAAATGTGATCGGATTGAAGGAAATCCATTTTATAAGGTAGTTAAGGATTAAAACATGTAGTACCGTGGAGGAGACACAAAAAAAATAAAGTTATGTTAAGAGATGGTGTGATCCACGTTTTTTGTGATCCCCAATTGATTTTGAGAAAATAGATCCCTCTAGGTCATCTCTTAAAGTCCCGCAAGTCTCAAAAACATTGTCAAACAAAAAAAAAATATATTTTTAAATTTTTTATTGAATTTTTTAAATCAACATGATAGAAACAAAAATATGGTATTGGATGTAAAATGATGTTGCCTTAAAAATATATATATATATATATATATATATATATATATATATATATATATATATATATATATATATATATATATATATATATAGGTTTGTAGCATTGGAATCCATCTATTATCCATAATTGACAACTACTTTATAGAAAAATATGTAAAATCTTGCCCCCTAAAATACCAACCAAATATAAGAAATACGTGGATAACACCATCCTAAAGTGACCTCAAGTGACCTTGTGGGAATGATCAAGGAAACAAACTTTTTATAAGAAGTTGAATGAAAAGAAAATAAGAGCATCCCCATTTTGCATGCTAAATAACCTAGATTGCCTTAAAACTTTTCCGTGGAACCATGCTTTAAATATTAGATTAGGTGGTAGAACAATGCACCATGCATTAACTTAGTTCATCAACTATTTCTACACTTAAATAAATGTGTTGGTAGACTGAAAAAGATATTATTAAATAAAAAATACACTATTTATATATGTTTATATATAGAATATGTTTTTTTAAGTTTTAAATTTAAATTAATTTTTAAATTAAATATAATTTAATTTTATTATTATTTCGTTGTATTTAATATTTTAAAAATATACATTTTATTTTTAAAAAAATCATAAAAAAAAATCATATTTTCTAAATTTTATACAATCATAAATAATAAATTTACAATTACTAAAAGTAATTACAATGTCATAATTCTTACCATCATTAAACCAATTATCCTTTTATTTCATAATGCTTAATACTTTCCATACAAAAGGTTTTTCAATTAAATTTTAAATCATTTTAAAATAGATTAAAAAATTTAAAACAAAAATTTATTTATATATATTTATATAAAGACAATTATAATATTTTACAAAATTTTACGGAATTCATTCTAAAATAATAATAATTTATTTTTAAACACTAATAATAATAATAAAGTTACCGGGAATTACGTTACCTACATAGCAATGCCTTTAAAGTTGTTGGTAAAGATTCTAACCGATCCGATCGGTAATGGAGTGGAGGTCCTTTCCGGAAAATAGACCTCCTTTTGTTTGCACATTGAAACCGCTGTTGAGCAGTGATTTTTTAGTAGGTGCTGGTTGTAGGGTAGCCAAGAGTCGTGTCGAAATAGGCCTGTATGTGCACCGCCATTACAGTCAGTATGGAACATTGACCAACTCTGGCGTTCACATGGTAAATAGTTAAGACAATTTTACAGTGAATTGTCTTAATTAGAGACAAAAAGAAAATTGTGTATTGTCTTAAATATTGTCTTTAAGTGGGTGTCTCAAATTTAATGTCTCAAACAATTGTCTCAAAATTAGTGTCTCAAAGAATTGTCTCTATAAAGACAATATAGAACACATATTATTATTGTCTCTATAAAGACATAGTCGTTATTGTCTCTCTAGAGACAATTTCATTTGTCTACAATTTGTCTCTGTAGAGACACTTTAATTTTTGTCTTTGTAGAGACAATAACATTTGTTTCTTTATGGATAACAGCTGAGATCAAAAATGTATTGTCTCTATAGAGACTATATGTCCATAATTCAAATTATTGTCTCTCTAGAGACGATATGAAAAAATATTTAAAAAAAAATAAACAAATCATTTTAAATGTTATTTTAAGGTGGTTTCAACATTTCAAGTTTCCAAATAGTGATTTTAATTACCTTAAAATCTGTTTTTTATGGAAAGAAAAAATAAATTCCATTTTTTTTAAAGCTAACAGCAGTCATTTTAAATCTAAGTTAATAAACAATTTCCCAAAACTTAACAATTTTGGAAAGCAACCTTGAAAATAATAAGGCATCACACTTATATTCGCTGAAAATAAATTCATGCCATTGAATTTGAACATACAAGATCCTCATAATTTGGAACTTCATTTCATGACTATTATGAGGTAAAAGAAAAATGTACAATATTTCTCCATCTTACAAAGAGAGTTTAATCTCTGACATATAAATCGAAAAATAAATTCATATCCAGTGGTTAGCTCCACCATTTCAACACCTTTGTATAATTGGAATTGGCTTCCTTGATAACAAAAAATAGCAAAAATGTATATGCATCCAAATGTACAATTGATTGCTCAATTTACACTTAATTCCAGTGCTGTCATAAGGATGTTCTGTTGACAGAGGATTATCCACATATATTCTAGTTTTCTTACATTTGGGAGAGGAAAGGAATCAGGCTTGGTCTGATTCTTGTCCAAATCTGGGTGCTGCTGCCCGAAGAGTCCAACACCCTTGCATAGAGAGCAGTGTGCAGTGGCCCGAAGAGTGCCAATTCCCAATTCCCCAATGTTTAATTCAGCAAAACTGAACTCTCATCCTCCAAACTATCAAGAGTACTTTCCCATTGTTCCTTGAGAGTTTCCATTTCGTTCTCAACAGCATCTTCAAACTGCACTCTCATCCTCCAAACAAACGTTTAAGAGTACCTTCCCACTGTTCCTTGAAAGTTTCCATTTCGTTCTCAACAGCATCTTCTAACTGCACAAAATACATAATATGTCTAGTTTCAATATGCATAAACATAAGCAACAAAATCTCAAAAAGGACAACATAAGTAAAGGAGGCTCTTACATTTTTTCCCGTTAATGACTCAGATAACTCAGACCCAACATCCCTTTCAACATGGAGAAGTGTTTCTTCCTCTAATGATTCTTGAGCTTTCGCTGCCTAAAATATTGAAGATTAGATATCTATGTAACTTTAATATGGGAGGGCCTTTTCATATTGAAAAAAATCACTACACCAAAGGAACTGATGAACTCATTATACAA